>OX442358.1:31247470-31272470 GCA_949357725.1 Hyperoplus immaculatus | reverse complement strand
GCAGCTCATACTAGTGTCAAGTTATTTACTGCATCAAGACACACAGACACCTGACAGTCCAGTGTTAATACACAGCCTAGGCTCTGTAAACTGGTGTGTAAACAAATGGGGGACACTGTAGCTAGCAACATGGACATTTACAGAGCCTGGGCTGTGTATTAACACTGGATTTTTTTTCAGCGCACACACAGTACAGACATGAGGAGATATTCACTGATTTTGGGCAAAAAGTGATTTTGACAACAAGTGTTCTCCAGAATCACTGACTGCACCTTTAAATGATGTCCGTACTAATTTGTCTTCATTGTATATGATGTATTAACCCAGGTAACAATCAGTGTTTATGAGATATTGATTGATTTATGGCGATCTGATTGAATTATGTATTCACGTATAAATTGGTGCACAACTAAGAACGTTATGCATGTTTGTGTTTTGCTCTGACAACATTTCGTTGTTATCTGTAACAGTGACAAAATAAAACTGAACTGAATTGAACTGAGGTGACTGTGTGTGTGTGTGTGTCTCTCTCTCTCTCTCTCTCTCTCTGTCTGTCTGTCTGTCTGTGTGGTTGTGTGTCTCTCTCTCTCTGTCTGTCTGTCTGTCTGTCTGTCTGTGTGGTTGTGTGTCTCTCTCTCTCCCAGGTTCTTTAGTGAGTGTGACCTCGTTGGCTCTGGTTGGTAAACTGATGGTCAGTGCAGCGTTTAACATCACATACATCTACACAGCTGAGCTCTACCCAACAGTGATACGGTGAATAACACTCACTCACACACTCATACACTCACTCACTCACTCACTCACTCACTCACTCACTCACTCACTCACTCACTCACTCACTCACTCACTCACTCACTCACTCACTCACTCACGCATTCACTCACTCACTCACTCACTCACTCACTCACTCACTCACTCACTCACTCACTCACTCACTCACTCACTCACTGACTCTCTCGCACACGTTCGGGCAGAGAACTGCTGTGATTGGTTCAAAATACTTATTGTGTCATAAGAACCAGAGCATAGCCCATAGACTCATCTACACCAAATTTCTATAAAGTTGATCAAACTTAAATGACAATATCTGGCACTTGGATTAATACATATGCCTATAACTCTTTTCAGATGCTTTACTATCATGAAACTAACTCCCCACATTACATAGTTAGAAGGATAGATAGATAGATAGATAGATAGATAGATAGATAGATAGATAGATAGATAGATAGATAGATAGATAGATAGATAGATAGATAGATAGATAGATACGCAGACAGACAGACAGACAGACAGAAGGATTTAGTGGATTTGGGTTTACAGTTACAGGGGTTTTAATGTGTGTGTGTGTTGTGTGTGTTTCAGGAACGCTGGTTTGGGGGTGTGTTCCATGTCCTGCAGGGTTGGAGGAATCCTGGCTCCATTCGTCCCCTCCATGGTGAGAGGTTAACGTTTACACTGATTGCAATCTCCTTCGCCGATCCCAATTTGCCGATTTTGAAAAGTGTTTAACCTTACCGATTACGATATATTTTTCCCCCTTATATCCCCCTTGCCAGAGAGTCTGAGGTCCGCTGAGACTCTCAGCTCTTTTAAATCGGGTCTCAAAACGTTCTTGTTTCCCTTTTAACCTGTAATTTAAATGTTGTGTTTGTATCCATGTTTTAAATTTGTTCCTTTTTTTTTTTTGTATTTGTATTCTTTATTTGATTTTAACCCTGTGAAGCACCTTGAGGCCCTGTGCCTGAAATGTGCTCTATAAATACAATTGCCTTGCCTTGCCTTAGAACTATAATTCATAGATAAGAGCTCAACAATCTTAAGATTTGTTCCCTCCATGGTGAGACGATATAGAAATATAAAACTGATTTGATTCAAGAGTTTTTCATTCATCGACATTTCTGCCAAATTTCAACTGCAAAAAAAAATAAAAAATGGGGACAGACCATGTGTGATGTCACAACTGTGCAAAATGTAGGGTTAGACAGTGAGACCATAAAACACTCTCTCTGCCTTTTCTCAGGCTAGGATGAACCGATTTCTAAAATGTTTGCACATTTATACTACATAGGACCTCAGAGTTCAATACACCTTCATATTTCCACCAGTTAAGAAGGCCTCTAAGTGAATTTAAAGAGTAACCTTTTAACTAAAAGCCAGAACGAATGAATACATAATATTAAGAAAATTCTTATTTCCACCAAAGAGTTTTATAATAAGACATTGGGCGTTGTATTCCTACCAGGGATGACCTCACCACATTAGACTCTGACATTGTATTGAGCAACAAGGAAATCCCCCTGAATATAGTCAACAATCAGCAGATATTATTCTAAGTGTCCTGGTTTTACAGTGACATTGCCCTTAAACCTGCAGTGTGTAGAATTGTGGGTTTTATTTCCTAGCAGATTTTGTAGAAAGTAATTATAATATCCATAAGTACATTTAATTTAGTGCATAATAGCTGAAAAAAATTTTTTAATTATTTTTTTTCCCTTAGAAAGGGTCTCATATATGTCCATATTTCTGCATATTTTGGACCAAGGCCTAGTGCCGCCATCTTGAAAGTGTCATAGTTGGAATGTCATCAGGTGCATTGTTTAAAATGTAGAGTTGTTCTTGTCCTTGAAGGCCACTGTAGCTTCTGTTATTATTCTAAAGGGTTGGGGTTACCCAGGGAGCGTTGCATTCTAGAACTTTGTAGAACTTTCTTGATGATGTCATATTACACACTGCACCTTTAACATGTTATTTTTCATTTGATTTCCCTTTACACAAAAGCGGTGGTGTTTTTATTACGCCAGCTGTTGTTCCTGGGTGAGCGTATACCCATTACAAAGGCATTAAGAAAAACTATATAAAAAATAGCATTCTTTGCTGTTACATGTAATTTATGATCATCAGAGTAAAGATGAGACTGTTTCAGAAATATTTAAAAGTTCCTCGTAGCTCCTTTAACATGGACAAAAGGATTTTAAGATCATATGAGGAGAAATCTTCCTCTAACCACAGTTAACCTGCGCTGTGGCCTCAGCTGATTGTCATGTGAGCTGAAGCCTGAAGGTTTAACTTGAACCTGAACAAACAGTGACACCTAGTGGAGGATTTGGGGACAGATTGAAACACAGCAAAAAGATTTGTTTCATGTATGAAAGAGCTCGTCATAAATGAGAAAAATTTAATTTAAAGTGTCTGTCTGTTTGTCTCTCTGTCTGTCTGTCTCTCTTTCTTTCTCTCTCTCTCTCTCTTTATGTATTTTTGTCTCTCTCTCTGTCTCCCTCCCTCTCTCTCCCCCTCTCTCTGTCTCTCTCCTCACTCTCCCTCCTCTCTCTATCTCTCTCTCTCCCCTCCCTCCCCCCTCTCTCCCTCCCCCCTCTCTCTATCTCTCTGTCTCCCTCTCTCTCTCTCCCCCTCTCTATCTCCCTCCCCCCCTCTCTCTCCTCCCCTCTCCTCCCCTCTCTCTCTCTCTCCCTCCTTCCCCCTCCCCCCTCTCTCCCTCCCCCATCCCTCTCCCCCCCTCACTCCCCCCTCTCCCTCTCTCTCTCCCCCTCCCTCTCTCCCCCTCCCTCCCTTCCCCCCTCCCCCCTCTCTCCCTCCTCCCCCCCCTCTCTCTCTCTCAGCGTGCCCTCCACTCCTCCCTGCCCTTCTCAGTGTTCTGTGTGAGTGGTCTGTCTGCAGGCTGTCTGGGTCTGCTGCTGCCTGAGACTCTCAACGGCCCCTCAGCGGAGACGATAGAACAACTGACTGACAACATACAGAGCCGCGTGCTGCAGGGCAAGGTGAGGACACACTCACTCACTCACTCACTCACTCACTCACTCACTCACTCACTCACTCACTCTCACACACACGCATGCACTCACTCACTCACTCACTCACTCACTCACTCACTCACTCACTCACTCACTCACACATGCATGCACACACACACAGTTGAGTGCTACAGGGCAAGGTGAGGACACACACACACACACAAACACACGCACACACACACAGTCGCATGCTACAAGGAAAGGTGAGTAATAATTAGAGTGTGTGTGTTGTGTCATCTGAAACTCACACACTCAATCACTCACTCACACACTCACTCACTCACTCACTCACTCACTCACTCACTCACTCACTCACTCACTCACTCACTCACTCACTCACACACACACACACAGCCGCGTACTCCAGGGCAAGGTGAGGGTTAGGGTTAGGTATTATTTTATTTTTGTACTGTGAACCAAAGCAGATATGCAAAACAAACCCAAAGCACAACAAGGTTTTACAATTCTGTAGGAAAACATGCAGGAAGTCAAACCAGTATGTGTTTTGACAAAATGTAAAGCGAGGCAACAACATGTCAGAATATTAAAATAAACATTTGCATTTACGAGACGTTGACAGCTGAGTTACAGGAGCGTTTTGTCATGGCCATGCTGTATGATTGGCATCATATTAATGGGCGGCAGTGGCGAAGTCGGTAGGGAGATCGCCTCTGGAGTGCAGGGTCAGAGGTTCGATCCCCCGTCTCCCGCCACATGTCGAAGTGTCCCTGGGCAAGACACTGAACCCCAAATTGCTCCCGATGATTCAGAGAGCGCCTTGCATGGCAGCTACTGCCATCGGTGAATGAGTGTGTGTATGAATGGGTGAATGTGGTAAGATATGTAAAGCGCTTTGGGGCTGAGAAAATCGGCTAGAAAAGCGCTATATAAGTCAAGTCCATTTACCATTTAATATCTTATGGCTGATTTCTATAATAATAAAGAGCTTCAGAAGTATGAAGGGCTGGAGGCTAAACTCAAGAAGATAAAAACGTTTATCACATCAAAGTTCTAAAATAATATGTCACGGATTGAAGATTATAATAAAAGTCTGTTTGATGGATTAAAAGCCCTCAGGATATAAACAAGTCTTTGCCAGTTTGTAGTTGTGACTGAGGTGTGTGTGTGTGTGTCTGTCTCTGTGTGTGTGTGTGTGTGTGTGCCTGTGTCTCTATGTGTGTGTGTGTGTGTGTGTCTGTCTGTCTGTCTGTCTGTCTGTGTGTCTCTGTGTTTGTGTCTGTGTGTGTGTGTGTGTGTCTCTCTGTGTGTTTGTGTGTCTCTCTGTGTGTGTGTGTGTGTGTGTGTGTCTCTCTCTCTCTGTGTGCCTGTGTCTCTCTGTGTGTGTGTGTGTGTGTCTCTCTGTGTGTTTGTGTGTCTCTCTGTGTGTGTGTGTGTGTGTGTGTCTCTCTCTCTCTGTGTGCCTGTGTCTCTCTGTGTGTGTGTGTGTGTCTCTCTGTGTGCCTGTGTCTCTCTGTGTGTGTGTGTGTGTGTGTGTGTGTGTGTCTCTCTCTCTCTGTGTGCCTGTGTCTCTCTGTGTGTGTGTGTGTGTGTCTCTCTGTGTGCCTGTGTCTCTCTGTGTGTGTGTGTGTGTGTCTCTCTGTGTGCCTGTGTCTCTCTGTGTGTGTGTGTGTGTGTCTCTCTGTGTGCCTGTGTCTCTCTGTGTGTGTGTGTGTGTGTCTCTCTGTGTGCCTGTGTCTCTCTGTGTGTGTGTGTGTGTGTGTGTCTCTCTCTCTCTGTGTGCCTGTGTCTCTCTGTGTGTGTGTGTGTGTGTGTGTGTGTGAAAACAGGTCTTTTCCAGTGTATAGTCGTGGCTGTGGAGGATTTGGCATCTCCTACTGTTTAACAACGTGTGTCTCTGTGTTTCAGTTGAGATGATTTAAAGGTGGAGTCAGTGATTCAGGAGAATGCTTGTTGTGCCCATTTACAGAGCCTAGGCTGTGTATTAACACTGGATTTATTTCCCTTTTAGTGCACACACAGTACAGACAGGTAGCGGATCATGAGGAGATATTCACTGATTTTGACAAAAAGTGATTTTGACAACATGCGTACTCCAGAATCACTCACTCACACACACTCACTCACTCACTCACTCACTCACTCACTCACTCACTCACTCACTCACTCACTCACTCACACACTCACTCACTCACTCACTCACTCACTCACTCACTCACTCATTGTAGAAATAACAGAAAAACTTGCTCTAATAATTAATATATATATTTTTTTGTTCACAGGCTCTTTTGTGCGAAGATGACAAACAGAAATTAATCAACAAATGAAGATGGCGCCTTGTCTTCCATCAGCAGAGACATTTCACATTTTCTCAGTTTTATTCCTTACGGAGCTGCTGGCTTTAAAATGGTGAAATGTACCTTTAAAAAACAACTTAAAGGGCCGTTCCCAAATGTAAACTGTTATGTGTGGAGCTATGCCATTGTAAACGGAGGCAGGGGACAAGTACATACTGCTGGCAAAACAGTCGGAATTCAGGTACAAGACGAGTTATATAGGGAAAAGCAAGATGGCTGACCCATTCACTGCCAATGTCCTGAATGTGCATTTGTGCCTTATGAGCAAAGAATTATTTTAATTTTTTTTCGAAGATTATTTTTTGGCATTTTTCACTTTATTAGACAGTGTGTAGAGACAGAGATGAAATGTGTCAGACTGGGGAATGACATGCAGAGAACGACCCGGGCTGGATTCTAACCCGGGTCTGCTGTGAAGAGGACAGAACCTCTATACGTGCCCCAAGAAATGTATTTAACATTCCTAAGAGGTGGGATTTTTGAAAGTTGCTCCTTCAGAAAATGACAGCGTTTCCAAACTGGAGTAAAAAGAGAAGGCAGGGCTGTAGTTGGTTACACACCTTTTTCTAAACAGATAATTACAATATGTTAAAGGCCAAATGGATGGTTTTTTATGGTGTGAGGATTAAGTAATATATATTTTTAAAAAAAATACATTTAAGTATTTTTTTTTTTTTTTTTTTATTTTATTTTTTTTTTATTGGAGAATATCCCACTTTGTCATTGATAAAATACCAGTTCCGTACATTTTTTATTTTATTTTTTATTATTTCAACAGTACACCTCCCTAATTTCCTTATTATCTTGAGTCTTAAAACATATATTTTCTATGGGCTACCAGGGGTAAGGAGAGAGAATAGATACTATGGACCAAATGCTTTGAATTCAGGTACAAGAGAAAAGCAAGATGCCTTTTTGTATCATTTTCTGAATGTGGCGTTTTGTGCCTTATGAGCAAAATTTCAAACTAGGAAAGAAATTGATTTTACATTCCTGAGAGGTACGATAATCAAAAAACTGCTGTTCCAGTGGTCCCTTTCTTATAAGAGATATAGGTTGCGTTCTGAATCTCCTCCTCTTTCTTTTTTCTATTCTACATACTACATCCGACGATAAAAAGAATCTAGTCAGGATGCAGTAGGCATACTATTGGGACATACTTTTACTCTTTTATTTCATCATAACATTTCGCCTTGATCTTGCCTCTTGCTTTTATATCCGTCGCATCCCCGTTTGTTTTCATACGGAGGCTTCGTCGATGTGACGTCACTTCACGTGCGCACTGGATTGTGGGTCAGAGTCGCCCAAATAGGATACAGTTTTCAACACTAACAATCTTGGCCGAATGAAGTAGGACATCCGGGTACTTCTAACCATCC
The DNA here is from genome assembly GCA_949357725.1 of Hyperoplus immaculatus. Lineage (NCBI taxonomy): Eukaryota > Metazoa > Chordata > Actinopteri > Uranoscopiformes > Ammodytidae > Hyperoplus > Hyperoplus immaculatus. The sequence goes on along the minus strand of OX442358.1, from coordinate 31,264,964 downwards.
TAAATCTGGCCACAAGAATCGGGACATCCTAAATCTTTTTTCTACCAAACTATATAGTAGAAAGTATGCGATTCGGAACGCAACCATAATGTTATAATGACATGGCGGGGTTGAATGTGGACACACCTAGAACATGTCAAGGTCAGAATTACAGAAGTCCTGCTTGGTGTCTGTTTAATCTTTATTCTTTGGTATCACGACATAATGTATATTTTCTGTGCAGCGCGAGCTTGGATGTTTAGTATTTGTTTATAAATACATGAATAAGTAAGAAGCAGAGGAAGTTACATATGACGTAAGACCTTTAATTGTGGGACCAAAACGATTCTGACATTCCCCCTGAAGTGTGTGTGTGTGTCTGTCTGTCTGTCTGTCTGTCTGTCTGTCTGTCTGTAAATCAGCATTCACTTTAGACAAACTGAATCAATCAATGAGTAATTGATCGAAAGATTGCAGCAAAAACTATTTTGTTTCTCTGTGCGTGTGTGTGTGTGTGTGTGTGTGTGTGTGTGAGTGAAACTTTGTTGTGACCGTAAAATTTCCCGAACCTGAAATAATTCAACTAATGTACATTTAAGAAACACTTGATCGGCATTTTGCCTTCCGTGCCTTTAAGAATTGATATATATACAGCTCTGGAAAAAATAAGAGTCCAGTCTGGATTTCTCTTAAATCTTCATCTCTACATTACTTAATGGAAATGCTCTTTAATGACAATATTCTTATTGTGGATTTGGTAGAAATGTTGTCAGTAGTTTATATTATAAAACCAAAATGTTCATTCTACTCAAACATATGCCTATAAATAGTAAAACGAGAGACACTGAACTTTTGGAGTGGTCTCTTGATTTTTTTCCAGAGCTGTGTGTATATTATTTGTATAGTACTTTATTGAGAAGTAATTATATATATATCAAGATATTTGAAATCAAATGTGGTCAAAGATGTTTTATATGCCATAATTTTGTATTTGTGTAGGCCTATACAATCACACTATTATAATGTTTACAATATAATAAACTATATGTGTATATGGGGCTGTGAATGTCGTCTTGTGTTATTTTATCGAAAACATAACTCAGCCTTGTCAATACATTAGTGCGATTATTTGTGATTTCTTAAAGATATAATTTTTTTGGCATTTTTATGCTCTATTGATAGTGTAGAGACAGAGTTGAAATGGGGCAGAGAGGGGAGTGACATGCAGAGATTGACTGGAATCGAACCCGGGTCCGCTGCTGGCCGAGGCCCATGGGGGGGACGCCCTACCAACTGAGCTAAGGGCGCCCCCTTATTTGTGATTTCTTGCGAGGAACTTGTAAATCAAATCATTTGTAGTGGCATAATATATTCCAAACTGGTGTAAAAATCCACCATTAAGCGTCTTTTGGCATATTTTTAAGTACAAAATGTATCATAAATCAGACAATTAACAACATTTGAACAAATCCTTCTGTAATAACCTTCAGAATATTGCTGAGAATGATTATGGAAAGTTTAGTTGATGTAAGTGCTCTAGAAGTTGAGATTTTTGGTTGAGAAAAATTATGTTGAGATAATGTCCGTTAAAGATGGCCGTATAGGAAAAGTATACAGATGCAAACATCAATCAACATCAATAGTCTATTCTATTCATTCAGATATATTCATCCTTCGTTCTTCATCAACATTCAGCAGTGTCAGCATTCACACCGCAATTTCTTCAGGAATTGCATTTCTAGTTAACTGTCACAGACTTAATTTCTCTCAAACTTTCTCTCAAACTGCTGCTTCTCACTCGCAGACCGTTTGTCCAATCGTCAAAATCATCAAACTGTGAGAAGCACAATTCCCTGCTGAGGATTTATTAAGAATATTGTGTCTGTAGTTTAAAACATGTGAGAAATAGACCAGTTTAAAAAAGTGGTACTGTTTATGTTTTCCAGAAAAGTCTAGACTCTGTAACATGGGAGTGTATGTGGCAGTTACTTGGACTTTCTATCACTTGGAAGCTCACACATCAACATATGAAGGTCTGTTTGCTTCAGTAGTCACATGTTTGCGACCGGGTCAAGATTTTCCTACGTTTTGATGTAATATTTTTGTATATAAAGCGAAATTTGCGCGAGTGACAGCGATTTCAAAACTGTTTTTCTCCTCTGCATTAAGGTCACCCACTCTAATAACTGCCGATTTTGAACATTCCATTTCAGTTTCCCATTAATTTTTACATAGAGAATTATGAACCCCCTTTTGTTTTGTTGTTGCATTTTCCCCCAAAGTCTGTCTGGCAAAACTCTTGCAAAAGCAGCACATTCTGATGTAACTACTTCAAATAATACACTGTAGTGAGAAAGTTGAGACCACAAGACTGTAATAATCAGGCGAAGAGTATTCAAAGGTGCAGTGTGTAATATGACATCATCAAGAAAGTTCTAGAACGCAACGCTCCCTGGGTAACCCCAACCCTTTAGAATAATAACAGAAGCTACAGTGGCCTTCAAGGACAAGAACAATTCTAAATTTTAAACAATGCACCTGATGACATTCCAACTATGACACTTTCAAGATGGCGGCACTAGGCTTTCGTCCAAGATTTGCAGAAATATGGACATATATGAGACCCTTTCTAAGATAAAAAAAAATAATTCAAAACATTTTTTTCAGCTATTATGCACTAAATTAAATGTACTTATGGATATTATAATTACTTTCTACAAAATCTGCTAGGAAATAAAACCCAACATTCTACACACTGCAGGTTTAATCAAACAAACAGAAGCTTCATGTTCCTGGATCCAGTAAGAACCATGGAGATCCAGGATGCCCCGCGGTGGCTTTCTGAGAAGAATGGCCCAGATCAGCTGGCAAGTTACAACCTTTATAGTTCAGCATCAACAAGAATGTTGTGTGTTTCAATCATAGATAGTAGGCCTATATAATTTCAATTGGCAGTCAGGTGAGAGGGAGGGGGTGGGGGAGGGATCAGCTCCAGACTGTGTACTGCTGCAGGGGGGGGGTGTATCCAAGGGAGGGGGCGGGGGGGGGGGGGGCTGGGGAGGACCAGTCTGAGTGCTCTTCAGTAAACATTTGAGGAATCTAATCTTAGACATACAGGAGTAATACAAGATAAATACAATGTTTCTTATTGCACTAATAATTCTAACATCTGGAGATATATCATATGCAATATTTGCCATTTCAACACCGTGGCAGCCGTACTGAATAGTGAGACAGCAGTGGGACAGGTGCAGAAACTTACACCTTTAATTGTGATTATCTCTAACTGCTCTGTTCCACTGTCACACAGACCGTCACTGGTAATATCTTCAGAGGGAGTTTATCTGTAGTATTAATGTATAGAAACATCCTCTCAGTGAAAGTGTGTGTGAAGGTGTGTATGTGTGTGTTAGTATCAGCATCAGAGAACGACAGCATTCCTCTGTTCCAGTCCAGATTCACTCTGATCCTCTGGAACTTCTTCTCTAATGGGAGATCAGTGGATGAATCTGGTGGTGAACGTGCTGAGTATTTACCTTCATAGAACCCTATTTCCCATAATCCAGACTCTTCGTTTCCCTTCCTCTGTCCAGACTCTGCTAACACACCCAGTCCCCAGGAAAAACGATCTCCAACCTGGACGTCCCAGCTGTGAGTCCCTGAGTTAAAGCCCTCAGAGCCCAGGACAGAGACGTAACAATCAAACCTCTCTGGATTATCAGGAAGCTGCTGTCTCTCTCCTTGTCTCAAACTGGTCAGATCTTCAGACAGGATGAGATATGGACTAGCAGTGTTTGGGTCCAGAACCAGAGGAGTGTAGGAGACCATGTCCTTCATCTTGTTCCAGATGTGGAAGGTCAGGTTGCCCAGGTGTTTGGCCTCGTCTATCAGAGCTCCTGAGAGCAGCTGTGGATCATCTAGTATTGCCCCCTGCTGGACTCTGTCCACTGCAGCCTTGTAGTTGAGCAGGAATGAGACGTCTTCAGCTCTCAGCTGCTCCTCTGTGGCTCTGACTGTGTCTGAAAGAGCTGCTATCTCTCTGCTCAGAGCCTCCATCTTCTCCTTCATCATCTGACTCTTCTGCTCCTCTTCCTCCCTCAGTGCAGCCATCCTGGCTTTCTCCTCCTCTTCTAGAAACTGGTGAAGCTTCTTAAACTGATCCTGAATCTGCCTCTCTGTATATCGGACCTGGACCTTTATGTGTTCTGCTGTTTGATCAGACTTCACTTTAACTTGTTCAAAAAGCTTTAACTTCTTCTTTAAGGGCTCCAGAGTTTCCTCTAGTTCCTTCTTGTGTCGTGGTGCAGCTTCATCGATGGGTCTGAATCTGTGGCCGCTGTGTTTCTCTGAATCTCTGCAGATGAGACAAACTGGCTCCTGATGGTCCAGACAGAAGAGTTTGAGTTTCTCAGAGTGCAGACTGCAGAGAGCCTCTGAAGCTTTCTCATCTCTCTCCAGTAAGAAGGCCTCACACAGGTTCTTTAAGGCTAAGATGCGAGGTGGTTGATCCTTTGAAGATCTTCTCTTACAAACTGGACACTCCCGTGTTGGTTTCTCTCTCCACCAGTTCTTCAGACATTCTTTACAGAAGCTGTGGCTACACGACAGAACAACAGGATCTCTGAAGACGTCTGTACAGACCGGACAGCAGAAATCCTCCTCTGATCTGGAAGCCATTTTGTCTGAGTGCAGCTGAAAACAGAGCAGACAGAAGGTACAGTCAGGCGTGGCTCCCTTCCCTCTTCTACCAACTTCCCTGAGATTAACTTTGAGTCAAACTCACCTTCAGTGTGTGGAGTGTCACAGTGTTGTAGGAGCTGAACTCGCTCAGAGGAAGTTGTTACTTTGGTCTGAAAGAGAATCTCTCCGTGTGTCTCTTGGTGAAGTTTTGTCCGTCTGTCCTTATTCTCTTGTTCTCTGCTCATCATTTCTGGGCGTTTCCCCGGTCTAGTTTATTTTTTTGATTATCATTTGATTCCAGAGTCATCGTTTTTAGTGTGGGTGGACAGATAAGGGGAGCTGGGGGTGGACACGTGTATATGTGTGTGTGGGGAAGGGGGGGGGGGGGAAATAAACTGTTTATGAAATATAGCTTTTGGAAAAAAAGTTGTCTTGTGGCACAACTTGCCCCCAGTGTGGTGTAAGTTGTGCAGTTGGAGAGAATACCATGGCCATTGATTTTGCCATTGATATATATCTCATAAACTGTAATGCAAGACAAATCCATTAGACAGTCACTTATTTAAGGTTTATTTAAAGTAAATATTTTACAAAGATTGAAGGACAATTTTCCTAAACAAGGCCTAGCAGATCTTATGGTTTTACCTGCAAAGCTCACAATGACAAAGTCACCATCATCATCTTTCTGGCCATCTGAACTCTCATCAGTGGTGTCATTAAGTGGAATTGAGATGTCACTCTCTTCTGAGCTACTGTAGACGATCACTTTCTTTTTGGTGACCAGCGTATACAGCCCTGCCACTGGCACAACTCTCAGAAATGTACTTTGCACTAGTTGCTCCGTGCTTGTGGAACCAACTGCCACCTGACAAATGTGATTCCCCCTCCATTTCTGCCTTTAAATTAAGGCTCAAAACCCATATGTTTCCTCCCCATTAATATCTTACCTCTGCACTACTATCTTTGTTTGTATGTGGATGTCTGGGTTTTATGTCTTTTATTTTGGTTATTGTTATTTTACCTTTATTGTTTACCTACTGAATGCACTATGTTCAGCACTTAAAACAGTGCAAACTGTTATAAATGTGCTTTTATAAATACATTTTACTTACTTACTTACTTATAATAGGCCCTCTGGCACAAATCACCCCAACCCCAGAATTTTGGATAATAAGCATGATGCAGCAGTTTAGGACTGACATTGTGCTCACTATATAGACTCAAAGTGTAGCATACTAAAGCCCCCGAGGTAGTAAAATTCCCGGAACAATCTCTCGCACCTTTCTTCCCTCGTTCCGCAACGGTCGCATTTATACAGCAGGGTGGAGGGCCGAAATTCCGGCATATTCCCGGCTTTCACTGGCTGTGTATAAGGGGCTATTGAGAGACCAACTGGTTTCATATTACACATTGCACCTTTAATTTCTCTCAAACTTTCTGTCGAACTGCTGCTTCTCACTCGCAGACCGTTTGTCCAATCGTCAAAATCATCAACCTGTGAGAAGCACAATTCCCTGCTGAGGATTTAGTAAGAATATTGTGTCTGTAGTTTAAAACATGTGAGAAATAGACCAGTTTAAAAAAGTGGTACTGTTTACGTTTTCCAGAAAAGTATGTGGTAAAAAGTATTTTTGATTTACTTTATTGATCCCCAATGGGGAAACTGGTTTGCCACCGTAGTCTGTACAACATACAACACAGGAATACAGTCAGTCGCTGAGTGACATGTGACTACTGAAGCAAACATATATTTTTTCATATGTTGATCTGTGAGCGTCCAAGTCTCCTGTTACTGAGATGTTCTACAGAGAGATTCAGGAGGTCTTCAGTTCCTGCAGCAGCTAGGCTTTTTAATCATGACTGCTGATTTGATTTGATTGTATTACTGCACATTGCTCATTTGCACATCATAGTATTGTTATATTGTTATTTATTCCCTTTTTTAACCTTCTATTTTTACTATGGTAGTGGACCACACTCCCCCTGTGACTATGCTTTAAGTTTGATGTTGTTACTGTTTACTGCTGCAGGGGGGGTGTATCCAAGGGAGGGGGGTGGGGTGAGCTGGGGAGGCACAGTCTGAGTGCTCTTCAATAAACATTTGAGGAATCTAATCTTAGACATACAGGAGTAATAGGGGAGAACGGGGTAATTTGTCACACGGGTAGGTTGTCACAATCGTTATATCTCGGAACCAGAAGGCGCTGTCTGTTACATTTTGGTATGTAAATATCCACAACTGGGATCAGAGGTCACCTACATAGTCTTCCTTGGAGTTAGACTGCTGCATTTGAGGTGAGAGGACTGTTAGTGTTTTTCATGTCAAATTGAAAATATTTAGCTCCTCAGTATTTTTCTTCTAGGCTTTTACACAATGGGTTTATAACAAAACACTTGTTACCATAAAAAAGTGTGAAGGGTAAACTATAGTTTAGATTGTTTTTAGCAAGCTAATTAGTTGTCAGATGGTTGTTGGCCTTGATGCTAGCAATAGATTCCAGTTGGGGTTGGTCGTCACATTTTTTGGGGGGTTGGTTGTCATATGTTATCCAAAGGGTGCAGCCAGGAAAGGAACCCAATAACAAAAGAAAATGTCAAGCTGTATCCTCACTGACACCCCAGAGAAGGAGATAATTGAGCAGGAAAGGCAGCTAGCATGCAAAAAGTTGTGTAGGCCTATTTTTCAACTTGACAATGAAATTAAACTTTCAAATGTAGTTCTGCTTTCTTGCCTTCTTTTTAAGATTTTTCCCATAAAGATAACATTGTGACAAACAACCCCATAGTGTGTGATAACCGACCCCTTGATGGGGTTGGTTGTCACAATGTGTTAGAGTGTCTTTGATGGTAAATTTCTTCTTTATTACAATAAATTAGAAAAAGTGAGGGGTACACATTTCAAGCCAACACCTCAAGCTTCAATTTAATGTAGGAATGACTATCGAAAGATGTTTAGGTGATGAGCAATTCTCACTAGAGTAAAAAGTGTGCCTACTAACCCCGGTCTCCCAAGGTAAATACAATGTTTCTTATTGCACTAATAAGCATTCTAACATTTGAGTCCGGTGATATATCTTATTCTCATGCAATATTTGCCATTACAACACGGTGGCAGCCAATAGTGAGACAGCAGTTAGACAGGTTCAGAAACTTACACCTTTAATTGTGATTATCTCTAGCTGCTCTGTTCCACTGTCACATAGATCTTCACTGGTAATATCGTCAGAGGGAGTTCATCTGTAGTGTTAAACCAAGGAAACATCCTCTCAGTGAAAGAGTGTGTGAAGGTGTGTATGTGTGTGTTAGTATCAGCATCAGAGAAGGACAGCTTTCCTCTGTTCCAGTCCAGATTCACTCTGATCCTCTGGAGCTTCTTCTCCACTGGGAGAACAATGTCTGGAGCTGGTGTTGACTCTGCTGAGTATTTACCCCCATAGAGCATTATTCTCCAGGATCCAGACCATATGTCTCCCTTCCTCTGTCCAGACTCTGCTAACACACCCAGTAGCCAGGCTGTACTGTCTCCAACCTGGACGTCCCAGCTGTGAGTCCCTGAGTTAAAGCCCTCAGAGCCCAGGACAGAGAAATGATCAAACCTCTCTGGATTATCAGGAAGCTGCTGTCTCTCTCCTTGTCTCAAACTGGTCAGATCTTCAGACAGGATGAGATATGGACTAGCAGTGTTTGGGTCCAGAACCAGAGGAGTGTAGGAGACCATGTCCTTCATCTTGTTCCAGATGTTGAAGGTCAGGTTGCCCAGGTGTTTGGCCTCATCTATCAGAGCTCCTGAGAGCAGCTGTGGATCATCTAGTAGTGTCCCCTGTTGGACTCTGTCCACTGCAGCCTTGTAGTTGAGCAGGAATGAGACGTCTTCAGCTCTCAGCTGCTCCTCTGTGGCTCTGACTGTGTCTGAAAGAGCTGCTATCTCTCTGCTCAGAGCCTCCATCTTCTCCTTCATCATTTGACTCTTCTGCTCCTCTTCCTCCCACAGTGCAGCCAACCTAACCACCTCTTCCTCTACTAGAAACTGGTGAAGCTTCTTAAACTGATCCTGAATCTGCGTCTCTGTGCGTCGGGCCTGGACCTTTATGTGTTCTGCTGTTTGATCAGACTTCACTTTAACTTGTTCAAAAAGCTTCAACTTCTCCTTTAAGGGCTCCAGAGTTTCCTCAAGTTCCTTCTTGTGTCGTGGTGCAGCTTCATCGATGGGTCTGAATCTGTGACCGTTGTGTTTCTCTGAATCTCTACAGATGAGACAAACTGGCTGCTGATGGTCCAGACAGAAGAGTTTGAGTTTCTCAGAGTGCAGACTGCAGAGAGCCTCTGAAGCTTTCTGATCTCTCTCCAGTAAGAAGGCCTCACACAGGTTCTTTAAGGCAAAGTTTAAACGAGGTTGTTTCTTTGAAACTCTTCTCTTACAAACTGGACACTCACGTGTTGGTTTCTCTCTCCAGCAGTTCTTCAGACATTCTCTACAGAATCTGTGGCTACATGACAGAACAACAGGATCTCTAAAGATGTCTGTACAGACCGGACAGCAGAGATCCTCCTCTGACATGGAAGCCATTTTGTCTGTGAGCGAAGCTGAAAACACAGACAGACAGAAAGTACAGTCAGTAGTGTCTCCCTTCCCTCTTCTACCAACTTCCCTGAGATTAACTTTGAGTCAAACTCACCTTCAGTGTGTGGAGTGTCACAGTGTTGTAGGAGCTGAACTCGCTCAGAGGAAGTTGTTACTTTGGTCTGAAGGAGAATCTCCGTGTGTCTCTTGGTGAAGTTTTGTCCGTCTGTCTATTCTCTTGTTCTCTGCTCATCATTTCTGGGCGTTTCCTCGGTCTAGTTTATTTTTTTGATTATCATTTGATTCCAGAGTCATCGTTTTTAGTGTGGGTGGACAGATAAGGGGAGCTGGGGGTGGACACGTGTATATGTGTGCGTGTGGGGGAGGGGGAGGGGGGAGGGGGACTGTTGAAGAAATATAGCTTTCGGAAAAAAAATGTAGCATACTAAAGCAATAAAACATGTGTCAAATGTTTTCAAACTTGTCTATAATTGTTCAGACAAAATAATCTAAAAACCTTGATCATGGAAATTTTATTTTGAAAGGCAAACAACTGTTTTTTGAGCTTAAATGTGCTTATATCTTATTCCACTTTTCTCCCTTCTTTACAGGATGAGTCAAATGGATGGCTCTTCTTAAATATGTGGTCACATTTCCAATTTCTTCTATGGTTTTCTAGAAACAAGGGGTGGCACAACTTCCCCACCGGCACAACTCAGGCCACTCTCCCCTACATACATACTATATATATATATATTTTTTTTTTCTCTTCTTCTCTTTCTCAGTTGTTGTTGAATTGTATCCATTGTTATTGCTATACGTCATTGCAAACGAGGGTCACCCCTCAAATGATCTCTTGAGTATAAATAAAGGTTAAATTAAATGAAAATTAAATATGGATTTGGTCATCAGGAAAAAGTTGTTATTTATTTTATTTTTTTAACCTTTATTTCTACAGGTAAATCCCATTGAGACCGAAGACTCTTTTGCAAGGGAGACCTGTTTTTCCTTTCCCACGTTACCATTCACACACATTCATACACCGATAGCAAGCTAACTATCGACATTCACACGATGTGTGTGAATGTCTGTCATGCGAATCAGGTTGATCCAATCCAATGTGGCTTTGAAAATCCACTACTATTGACTACGATTTTCCGAAGTCTAGATTCTGCTGAACCAGATTAAACTTTTAGAAAACTGTGCTCTGGAGTTTTTACCAGAGCTGTGATGGTGAACCTCCAGCAGCTGGTGAGAAGAGGAAAAAGAACAGAAAAAGGAGAGTTCTGCCCATTCAGCAAACAGACAAGGTTTAGTCAAATAAACACCTGAATGTACATGTTGGACCTTTGATTTATACTAGTATGAAAGAAGACATGTTATGGAAGATAAATAGACTAAAATCTCACTTTGTTTTATGCCTGACTTTCACTTATAATTAAGTGTGACAACTTTTTATTCCAACAAGTACAAATTTAATATTCCCTGCGTTCCAATCCCCATACTTCCCTACTATTTAGTATGCCAGAAAAAGATTTAGGATGTCCCAATACATGCACACCAATTGTAGTATGCTGAAAATACATAAATGCCCCACTAACTCAAATAGCATTTTGGAGTATTCGTCTTTATTCTTGACATTTCTTGACATAATGAAAATCAATCTTCCTTATCTGATTATTTCTTCTCTCCTGTCTGTGGCCCTAAAACTCTTCTGTACTTTAGTATGTAGTGTAGTAAAAAGACTAAAACTCTTCTGTACTTTAGTATGTAGTGTAGTAAAAAGAAAGAGTATGTGAATTGGAACACAGACATAATGTATTTTGATCTTTGATTTTTTTGATTACAGGGTCAACGGGGTCAAGAAAGGAATCCCAGTTGCAGTGACGCGCTGTGAACTGTAGATGACGCTGCAAACCCTCTCAGCGAATCAAAACACAGGGATCGAGCTCGTGGGGGTGGGGGTGAAGGGAAGGGGACATGACGTCACTGTTGGGGTATTTTCAAGATGGCGCTGGACTGTGGTCACCGGGAATACCGCTGTTGCCGCAGCAGCGAGATAATAAACGTTCACGGGATTTAATTAATCTTTTACTCGAATGACAGAGGGAAATATAGGCATTTTAAAGACACAATGCCGATGAGGGAACGAGCGTCTGTTGGTGATGTTGCAAAGTCATTGTCGGATTAAATAAAAATGGTAGCCCCTGCTTCTTCAAAGAACAACACAACCTACTGTGGTCGTGGAGCTCGGACCGGGGAGCCCAAGGATTTCACGCCGGGGTTCGGTGCTCGATTGTCGGACTGAGTGGACGCCATGGAGTCGGTAAAAGAGAATGGAGGGTCCTTCGGTGTGGACTTAAACGAGAATGAAAATGGTGAATTAGGCGATTTAGGAGGTCCGAAATCACTCATAAAAGACGCGCTCATAGCTGTGAAGGGTCATGTTTATTTGACCGGTAACGGTAGGAGTGGAAACGTAAACACAGACGATAAAAATAGCGATAAAGTGATTTTGGAGAGAATTATTTTTCCAACTGACAGTACTGGCGATGGTGGGGAGGACCATGGCGGCCTTAACGGGTTTACCGAGTCATTTGGGCCGTTTGAAGGGGTTGTTTCTGGGGGGTTTGAGGGCGAAGGAGACGGCCTAGCTTCCTGTCCAACGGGGCTACGCGGTTTGGGTTCACAAGCGATGGTGGGTGAGAGCGGAGAATCGAAGGAGAGCAAGCCGGATTCCGACGTCGATTCTCGGGGAGAGGAGCCAACTGACACCGCTGACGAGGCGAATCATGCTCCATTGACCTACGTGGAGACGCACCAACCAGGGTTAGTGACAGCTTTCTTATTATGAGTGAAAATTCAAGCACTTTTAATATACAAGTTCAATATATGTGGGGGAATACGTTCTTATAATATAATTTCATACATTTCCCTATCTGTTGAAGGTGGAGTCAGCGATTCAGGAGAATGCTTGTTGTCAAAATCAGTGAATATCTCCTCACGATTAAAACAACCTGTCCAAATATTGTGTGTGCAGCGTGAACGGAAAAAAATCAAGTGTCAGTACACAGCAGCATATGCTATGGAGGGGCCCTTTGTTAACATACCAGTTTACAGAGCCTAGGCTGTGTATTAACACCACATTTTTTTTGCAGCACAGTACAGACAGAGATATTCACTGATTTGGACAAAAAGGGATTTTGACAATAAGTTCTCCAGAATCACGGAATCTACCTTTTTTAAAAGTGATCCTTTTATCCCACTATTTAGATTTGTTTGTGTGTGTAATGTCCTTAGATTTCAGATACATTTCAAACCTTTAAAACTTAAGATTTATGATAAACTTTTTTCCAATTTTTCCAGACTATGTACGAGCCCTGACCAGCAGAACTGCGAATGCACCACAGCCAACACCACCACTACAGATTCAGCCCTTGACTTGTGCCTTGATGAACAACACACACCCAACGGAGATGTGGATGGTGATGTGGATGTGGATGTTGACAGCCCAGAAAGGGAGTTTTCCAGCCCGATTTCAGAGCGTGATTTTGGGGAGGAAGTGAAAGAAGTCAACGGTGGTTTTGGTTTTAACATTGTGACAAAGACCAGAGAGCCGTGGGACCTGTGGCCCGACGAATCTGAATATAATTCCTCTGAAAATATAAACGACACGGACTTCCATTTTGAGCCGAGTGCAAAGCAAGAAAACGTTTCTGGATGCCAAAGTGACTGCAGCGAAACATTGGTGTAAGTTATTGACAATTTCTCAATGTATAGGCTTTGTATTTGTTGTGTTAATAGTTGGCTTCATTACGATATGCTATTAGATTCCATTGACAGCAAAACAATATATATGTCAATGCTTGGCCACACACCTTGGCCACACATGTTCTCATTGTATAGGCTTTACATAAGGTGGGGTAGATTAGTGGTGAAAGAATACAATGTTTTGCCAATATCACAAAGTCTGCCGTAACACTATTTCGATTCAGGAGCCTGCACTAAATATGAGAAGATTTTAACCTGTTACATTTAAATATCAACTCACATAAAATAACTTAAATGTCATATAAGCGTTGCAAATCACTGGTTTCGTCATGATATTTGCCGATATCACATAGTCTGCTGTATATGACATTGATTTGATTGAGGGGCCTGCGATTGATATGAGACGATAAAATAGGCCAATTAACAGCTTGTTACATTTATATAAACTCATAAAAAATAACTAAAATGTTTTTTTACCATTTTATTTCTGAGCTCTTCCAGATATTGAAAGGTGGAGTCAGTGATTCTGGAGAACACTTGTTGTCAAAATCACTTTTTGTCAAAATCACTTTTAAAAAATCCAGTGTCAATACACAGTCTTAACTGGTATGTAAACAAAGGATGCCCACCATAAGATCTAGCAAGATACCAGTTTACAGCGCCTAGGCTGTGTATTAACGCTGGATTATTTTTCAGCACATACGGTGTACAGACAGGTAGCGGATCATGAGGAGATATTCACTGATTTTGACAACAAGCGTTCTCCAGAATCACTGGCTCCACCTTTTAATTCTGCTAATATTTGTGAACAAATTAAAATGTTCCTTTTTAATTTTTTAATAAATTTTTTTTTCTTAGGGAGGACGCCCCACCAGCACCTGCTTCCCTGTCCCACGACCCCCCCACTTTCCCTGGATCGAAAAGTGCCAAACTCCCCAACGGTGAAATAGACCCTGAACCCACCATCACACGCAACCATGACTACTACGCAGAGGACACCGATGATTTCACCGACTTTATCAGTTTACCTGTTCGACCGCAAACCCTACGGACTAACAACCCAAACCTCACCTTGTCCCTGAGTTGTGACGCTACGCCTTTATCGCCCCACGGAGAAGAGGAAGGGGCAAATGGGTTTTACTATGAGGGCTATGAGGAGGATTTTAGGGCCAGTTGTGAGGCAGGGAGGCGGAAGAGCGCTCCGGATAATCTACCGGATCTGACGGAGCAAACGGACGGATCGACGGACCCTAAGATGATACCAAAGAGGTTCGGGATCGCTGATTTCTTCACTAGGTAAGTACATGATTCTAAAATGTTTCGGTAAAAAAAGCTAAAAATTGGTCCTCACGAAGATACATTTACAAGTACACACACACATAGATAAAGATGCACAGAAACTCACACACACACACACACACACACACACACACACACACACACACACACACACACACACACACAGATGCATTGCAGATTTCTTCACAAGGTAAGAACATGGGTCACACACTTGACAAAATGGTCTCGATTCGATGGTGAAAAGAAGAGAATTGGTCCTCACAAATACAGACAGACACACACACACACACACACACACACACACACACACACACACACACACACACACACACACACACACACACACACACACACACACACACACACACACACTTTTGTACAGGAAGTGAGATGATGTAATGGTCTGACCTTTGACAACAGCTGTACCATGTGCATTGTGGTGGCAGAGGTTAAAGGTGCAGTCAGTGATTCTGGAGAACGCTTGTTGTCAAAATCACTTTTTCTCAAAATCAGTGAATATCTCCTCATGATCCACTACCTGTCTGTACTGTGTGTGCGCTGAAAAAAAATCCAGTGTTAATACACAGCCTAGGCTCTGTAAACGGGCTTGTTGCTAACTACAGTGGTCCCTCTTTGCTTACATACCAGTTTACAGAGCCTAGGCTGTGTGTTGACACTGGATATTTTTTTTCAGCTCACATAATACGGACAGGTAAATCGCGAGGAGATATTCACTGATTTTAACAAAGTGATTTTGACAACAAGCGTTCTCCAGAATCACTGACTCCGCCATTTAAAGTGTGTGATGGTTGAAAGCAGCATTTAAATAGAAAGCAGAAGAAGAGAGTCAGCATTCTAAAGCCCGGAGGAGAGAGTCACTATGAGTCACTGAACCAGACTGTACAAAAGTGTGTGTGTGTGTCTGTGTGTGTGTGTCTGTGTGTGTGTGTGTGTGTGTGTGTGTGTGTGTGTGTGTGTGTGTGTGTGTGAACCGTATTGTATCATTTACTGAAACATATGAACCACTGTGTCAGGATTAACACACAGCCTGGTGCACTGCTGTTGGCCACAGACTGAAAGGACCTGTGTGTGTGTGTGTGTCTGTGTGTGTGTGTGTGTATCTTTGTGTGTGTCTGCCTGCCTTCCTGCCTATCTGTCTGTGTGAGTAAGTGTGTCTGTCTGCCTGTCTGCCTGTCTGTCTGTCTGTGTCTGCCTGTCTGCCTGTCTGTCTGTCTGTGTCTGCCTGTCTGCTTGCCTGTCTTTCTGTCTTTCTGCCTCCCTGCCTCCCTGTCTGTCTGCCTCTCTGCCTGTCTGTCTAAATGGTTAAACCCCTGACTCACTCACCCAGCTAACATATTCTATAATCACTCTATACTCAAGCCCTCTTCACACATGCAGCCAGGCAGCCTTTTCTCAGAAATGTTGTTTTCACACATTTTTTCTCGCCTAAACCATTGACTTCGTCCCTGCGTTCCAAATCACATACTCTTTCTTTTTACTACACTACATACTAAAGTACAGAAGAGTTTTAGTCTTTTTACTACACTACATACTAAAGTACAGAAGAGTTTTAGTCTTTTTACTACACTACATGCTAAAGTACAGAAGAGTTTTAGTCTTTTTACTACACTACATACTAAAGTACAGAAGAGTTTTAGTCTTTTTACTACACTACATACTAAAGTACAGAAGAGTTTTAGTCTTTTTACTACACTACATACTAAAGTACAGAAGAGTTTTAGTCTTTTTACTACACTACATACTAAAGTACAGAAGAGTTTTAGTCTTTTTACTACACTACATGCTAAAGTACAGAAGAGTTTTAGTCTTTTTACTACACTACATGCTAAAGTACAGAAGAGTTTTAGTCTTTTTACTACACTACATACTAAAGTACAGAAGAGTTTTAGTCTTTTTACTACACTACATGCTAAAGTACAGAAGAGTTTTAGTCTTTTTACTACACTACATGCTAAAGTACAGAAGAGTTTTAGTCTTTTTACTACACTACATACTAAAGTACAGAAGAGTTTTAGTCTTTTTACTACACTACATACTAAAGTACAGAAGAGTTTTAGTCTTTTTACTAGACTACATGCTAAAGTACAGAAGAGTTTTAGGGCCACAGACAGGAGAGAGAGGAAAAAAAATCAGATAAGGACGTTTTCTTTTCATTATGTCGAGAAATGTCAAGAATAAAGACGAATACTCCAAAATGCTATTGGAGTTAGTGGGGGCATTTATGTATTTTCAGCATACTGCAATTGACGTGCATGTATTGGGACATCCTAAATCTTTTTCTGGCACACTAGATAGTAGGGAAGTATGGGGATTGGAACGCAGGGTTAGCATGTTAACTTGTGTCGTTCATCGCGCTTGGTGTGAACAACGCCCCTTAAAGAAAATATTTCAATTGAAGAGCATGAATTTGTCTAGAATTTGTTTTATCATAGCGTCCGAAAATACAACTTTAGAACAGCATAAAGAAGGACCATGCTAAATACAATCAAAATCAATAACATATTTTTTTTTATTTTTTTATGTTTGCTTGTAGTAGACAGTGTGTAGAGACAGAGATGAAATGTGTCAGAGAGGGGAATGACATGCAGAGAACGACCCGGGCTGGATTCTAACCCGGGTCTGCTGTGAAGAGGACAGACAGACAGACAGACAGACAGACAGACAGACAGACAGACAGACAGAGAGGGGAATGACATGCAGAGAACGACCCGGGCTGGATTCTAACCCGGGTCTGCTGTGAAGAGGACAGACAGACAGACAGACAGACAGACAGACAGACAGACAGACAGAGAGGGGAATGACATGCAGAGAACGACCCGGGCTGGATTCTAACCCGGGTCAGTAAAAATAAAGCTAACAAATGCCCAAATTATTATCTTAAAAAGAAAATAGTTTTTTATTGTGCCACTCTGAAACGGCTCGTTGATACAGTGAGAAACTGAGAATACATCTAGCAACATGACAGATACTGAATGGCTAGGCTGTGGAAAGGGTGAGACATGAGCTGTCAGGCCACCCCCAGAAATGTCCCCGCTGTATGGGGCCCAGGGCTGCGGCACTTTGGGGCAAACCTCACACCTTCTGGTTCCCTGTTTAGTTTTTGTTTTAGCTTTGTTTTGTTTCTTGTGTACTTATAGCTTATTCTCTTAATCATTTTGTCTTAGGTTGCGTTCCGAATCGCAT
>OX442358.1:31234730-31242270 GCA_949357725.1 Hyperoplus immaculatus | reverse complement strand
CCTAGAGATGGTTTAGAGTGAAAGTCCCAGTAAATCAGCAGTTTTTGAAATACTCATACCAGCCCTCCTGGCACCCTCAACTTTGCCATGTTCAAAGTCACTTAAAACCCATTTCTTCCCCATTCTGTTGCTCGGTTTCAACCTCAATAAGTTGTCCCGTCCAGGTCTACATCCCTAAATGCATTGAGTTGCCGACATGTGATTGGCTGATTAGTTATATGTGTTGACAAGAAAATGAACCGCTGTACCTAATAATGTGGCCGGTGAGTGTATAATAAGAAATTGATCAGACTTGAAAGTAGTTTAACACATAGACAGATAGCTACCTTTCCAGGAAGCCAACACTGGTCACAGCACTATACAGGAGAATATATAAGATGTTCAATGTCAGCTGAACCTCTTCTGGCTTCACATGGTAACGTGGTAGTGCCTCCATAACGATCATGCTGCAGAGCTGAATGAGGTCGGCGAGGAGAAGGTTGATGACGTAGATCGGAGCAACATTATCCTTTCGCACCTGCAGGAAAACATTGGTAAAACATTTGCACAGTAAGAATTTTAGTGAATCTGGCCCTGAGAGTTTACAGCGATCCACAGCATCCTGTGATTAATCTGATTAAAAATGTTAATCGTTTGACAGCCCTAGTTATTTGTTAATTTCATTTGTGACTAAGTGGTCACATTAACAGTTTAAGAGAAGGCTTGAAGGCAGCCACACATGTGGTTAGGGTCCAAATCCAAATATAGGGAAATTTGAGACAAATTTTCCCATAAATATACAGGTAATAACAACTCTTTGTCCCAGACAGACTGTACGACAGACACATTCTACAGACAGTAAATTAATAAATCTCGGTCATAATTTACATACCATAGAATAAAGAGAGTAGATGGCCACAGGGGTCAGAGGAAGGCCGATAGTGATGATTATACATGTCACAACATGCTAGATGTATTCAGCATTGTCATAATAATGAACATAGATGTTCGGTGAGGGGTTGAAGTCGAAATCATCCATTCTTCACTGTGAGACCTGTTGATGAGTTTCAGTCAATAATCCTAGAATCGTAACATCATAAAGTGCCAAGAGATAAAGTGCTATGTGGTCAGCAGCATCAATCAATAGCAGCAAAATAAAGTGCAGAGTGCAGTTAAAAGCAATGCCCACAACAGCAACAATATGA
This sequence comes from Hyperoplus immaculatus, assembly GCA_949357725.1. Lineage (NCBI taxonomy): Eukaryota > Metazoa > Chordata > Actinopteri > Uranoscopiformes > Ammodytidae > Hyperoplus > Hyperoplus immaculatus. Next base: position 31,241,086 of record OX442358.1, on the reverse strand, counting down.
ACAGTACAGCACCATAAACGCCATCAACAGTATCAGACATCTAAAACCCAATCAACAATAGCAGCATTTTGGTTGCTCGAATCGAGGCAGGGGCAAAGGAAAACTTATATCTATTTTTGGTAGTTGGAGACACAGGCGAAAACCAGATGGCAACACCCTGTATTCTGAATTAAGAGGGTGGGCACTGTCTTGTCGTATGGACCTAGATTGCTATAGAAAGGCACAAGGCCTTCTAACTGGATACCAGTGATTTTTGCAGCAGTTTTTACTATTCTCCCAAGAGAATTTTTGTCCTCAGTAGTGAGGTTACCATACCAGCTGATGTGGAAGCTTGTATTGACTCTGTATTAGGGTTGCCACCTTGGATTTATGAAAAAAAGGGAGACTTGATGTTTGGGGCGGAGGGCTCGGCCATTATTAGGCTACCAGTTCAGTGTAATGACCTTTAATAACCATACGCATCTCTACAGTGGTTCTTACAGTAGGCTATATAGGGAGACTGAGGTGGGGACCCTGGACCTTCTAGAGGGTCCGGGGGAAAGCTCCCCTGGAAGAAAAAATGTAACCTCATCATCATCATCTTCAACCGCTTATCCGAAATTGGGTCGCGGGGCCAGCAGCTTGAGCAGGGAACCCCAAACTTTTCTTTCCCGGGCCACATCAACCAGCTCTGACTGGGGGATCCCGAGGTGTTCCCAGGCCAGCGTGGAGATATAATCTCTCCACCTAGTCCTGGGTCTTCCCCGAGGCCTCCTGCCAGCTGGACGCTCCTGGAACACCTCCCTAGGGAGGCGCCCAGGGGGCAGCCTTACCAGATGCCCGATCCACCTCAACTGGCTCCTTTCAACACAAAGGAGTAGCGGCTCTGTCCCGAGTTCCTCACGAATGACTGAGCTTCTCACCCTATCTCTAAGGGAGACGCCAGCCACCCACCTGAAAAAGCCCATTTTGGCCGCTTGTACCCGCAATCTCGTTCTTTCGGTCATTACCCAGCCTTCATGACCATAGGTGAGGGTAGGAACAAAGATCGCCCGGTAGATCGAAAGCTTTGCCTTACGACTCAGCTCTCTTTTCGTCACAACAGTGCGGTAAAGCGAGTACAAAACCGCCCCTGCTGCTCCGATTCTCCGGCCAATCTCACGCTCCATTGTTCCCTCACTCACAAACAAGACCCCGAGGTACTTGAACTCCTTCACTTGGGGTAAGGACTCATTTCCTACCTGGAGTAGACAATCCATCGGTTTCCTGCTGAGCACCATGGCCTCAGATTTAGAGGTGCTGATCCTCATCCCAACCGCTTCACACTCGGTTGCAAACCGATCCAATGAGAGCTGAAGGTCACAGACCGATGATGCCATCAGAACCACATCATCCGCAAACAGCAGAGATGAGATCCTCAGCCCACCGAACTGCAACCCCTCCCCACCACGACTACGCCTTGATGTCCTGTCCATGAATATCACAAACAGGATTGGTGATAAAGCGCAGCCCTGCCCACACTTACAGGAATAAGCTTTCGATGTGTAAATTCTATACTGTTCATAAAAGTAGCTATCCACCATCTGTTGAAATGGGCCCCTCCATCATAGAACATGGGTCTGCAGACCGATCTACTGTACTGTTTTTACAGTTGCAGAGTAAAGAGTGCTGCCTGTTTAAGGAAAAATATGAAAAATAATGTTCCTTCTGCAGCTCAAGATTTGATTTAGCCTCTAAATGTTCCTCTCCATGTGCACCAGATTGATGCATTTTACTTAAAAACGGTTAAAATTTTCTTCCGGGGGGGGTGGAGAACAATTTTGGGAAAAACAGGAAGGACGGCAACACTACTTAATAAAATGCGCCTGGTGTGCAAAGGCTTTGAGACATAAATAATAAAGATAACATTCAATAATAAAGATAACATTCAATAATAAAGATATAGGTCAAACATCAATGCTTTCTTTTTTAGAGATCAATATCTGGTACCTACCAGCCGGGCAGAAGTTCATAGTTGCTGTGTCAGAGCGCTGGAAGCAGTCGGCTGAGGGAGTGTGATCGCCTGCTGTGATCATCCACATCCCCCTCTCTCTCTCTCTCTCTCTCTCCCATTCCCTCTCTCTCTTTCTCTTTCTCTCTCTCTCCCTCTCCCTCTCCCTCTCTCTCTCTCTCTCTCTCTCTCCCTCTCTCTTTCTCTTTCTCTCTTTCTCTCTCTCTCTCTCTCTCTCTCTCTCTCTCTCTCTCTCTCTCTCTCTCTCTCTCTCCCTCCTTCTCCGAACTGACTGTGTATTTACATGTTGTAATTTTTCATTCAGTTGGCAACAAGTTATTTATGATATATATATATATATATATATATATATATATATATATATATATATATATATATATATATATATATATATATATATTCTTGAGAACCGGGACAAAAGGCCGTCTTCCATATGTAACTGCTGTTATCTCCAAAAATAAAAATATTTATAATTGTAGATGTTATTAGGGATTAAGAATAGAATGTCTGGAGCACAATTATCCCCTTAAATTTAATTTAATAATTCTTATGTTAAATATATGACACTTGTTATCTTCTCACGGCGTCCAAAACAGTGTGTCCACAGAGAGGGTTTCAATCTTTCACCTGCAATAACTCCTGATAAAAATGTACTTTTTTCATCAAAAGCAACACTAAATAATCTCTCATATCAATAAAAAACAGTTTTTCTTCAACACATTCATGTTTTATATGGTTTCAAAGTGGGGGGACACTTTTTGTCAGCACCGTCAGACAATCCATTAAAATGTAATAAAATCAGCCAAAATAAGGGGCAGCTGTCACTATGAAGGACCTCTAGTCACATTCTACCTCTGCAGAGTGCATTAGAGTCAGACAGGCTCTGATTAGTGTTGTAGTTTTAGAATATTTTACATTACAAATCTTGAAAGTCCTGCGTCACACACACACACACACACACACACACACACACACACACACACACACACACACACACACACACACACACACACACACACACACACACACACACACACACACACACACACACACACACACACACACACAAGTATACCATAGCACTGACAACAGTTAACCGGTAATAATTTCTTATCATTTTGTTTTGCAGACAAGCTGACAGAGAGCCGGACCCAAATGCAAAAGGGTGTGTAGCTGCACATTTCCCTCATGGCAAGTAAAAGGGCCCTTCCCTGTTTCAGTGGTCAAAAGATGGATTTGGCAGAACAACAACAACAACAACAACAGCAGCAAAACCCCAACCACATCAACCTTGACCAGAATTATCAGACAGTCACAGGAGAGGAACGGGTGCCAGTCGAGCTGACAGCTGAGATGCCGGAACAGGAGGTTTTTTTCTCAGCTGAGCTAAAGCCCGTATCTCACTGGGCTGCGACTGTTTGCGACAAGTTTGAGACTGCAGTCGCAAACGAGTCTCTAAACTGTCTCCAAACGTTCGCGGAGGTTTTCTCAATTTCCTCGCATGAGTCGCAGAGCCGCGCAGTCCTGTCGCATGAATTTTGAACATGTTCAAAAAAAGTGTGCGACAAATCTAGTCTCAAAATAGTCTCAGGTGTCTCAAACGCGTCGCAAACCCTTCTCAATGTAGTTTCCGCGAGTCAGAAAGTGAGAGCAAAGTGAGACATCTTTGCGAGGGGTTGGCGACATATGAAACTAAATTGTGACTGATTTGAGACAAAAATGAGACTGACATTCCGTTCGTGCGACGCTCACCAGACGTTCGGGAGACATAAATGCGAGCTCCTGGCAAGTGTTGGCCAGGACATTCGCAAACCTGTCGTGAGGAACCAACTCATTTAACTTTTATTTATCCTTGAGAGACCAGTTGAGGGGTGTGAGCCTCATTTACAATGGTGTCGAGTTCAAACAAATTCAAAGGAAAAACAACAATACATAAACAATATTCAATGCAAATACATCAAATACACAACAACAGGTGAAGAGAAAAACAATTGAAACATTTACACAGTGGTGAAGATTAAGTGGTAGCAATTAAAATGGAATGGGTGAAAGTACAATATAGCCTAATTAAAACAGTTACAGGTAGAGTTTGGCAGATTTAAAATAGTTTGTTTAAATTGGTTAAAGGATATGAAGTTATTTAGTTTAATTTGTTGCTCAGTGAGACTGCAAGTGAAAATTGTCGCTAATTCACATATTTTGTCGCAATTTTGTGTCTCCAACTTGTTGCACACTGTCGCAGTCCAGTGAGATAGGGGCTTAAGGGTCTAAAGGCAGAGGGTGTCTTACTGTATGGAATGTAAAGCCCACTGAGGCAAATGTCTATCTGTGATATTGGGCTATACAAATAAAACTGATTTGATTCGAGGTTTCATGTCCCATGCCACAGAGGAGCATGATAGATCCCATGCACGCCCCAGGACGCCTCAGTGATGACATTATAAGAATGAGAGACCGGCTTTACCGATTTGGCCATGTTCAGAAGTTCGGCCCGACGTGAAACGGCGACCCCTTTAACCACAGCCTGTCGTGAGCTATTGCTTAAGTGTGTGTGAGGTCTGTGTGTGTGTGTGTGTGTGTGTGTGTGTGTGTGTGTGTGTGTGTGTGCTGGTGAGGTCTGTATGTCTTTCTGTGTGTGTGTGTGTGTGTGTGTGTGTGTGTGTGTGTGTGAGTGTGTGTGTGAGTGTGTGTGTGAGGCCTCCAGCTGTACCTGTAGCTCAGGTCAATGCACCTCACTCTGAATCAACACGCTTTAAACACGGCCGCGGGGCAAAGAGCAAGATATGTCGAGTAATTGCTTGTAATTAGTGTTGTTAGTTTTGTGTGTGTGTGTGTGTGTTTGTGTGTGTGTGTGTGTGTTTGTGTGTGTGTGTGTGTGTGTGTGTGTGTGTGAGAGAGAGAGAGAGACAGTGTGTGTGTGTGTGAGTGTGTGTGTGGTTTGGGTGTGTGTGTGTGTGTGTGTGTGTGTCTCTGTGTGTGTGTGCATGTCTTTCTGTGTGTGTGTGTGTGTGTGTGTGTGTGTGTGTGTGTGTGTGTGTGTGTGTGTTTGAGGGTTATACAAAGGTAAAAGAGAAGCAGAGAATGGGAACAAGCTTTAATGCTTTTAATGTCTGCGGTTAGGAACTAAACCAACTGTCTGCTGGGCTGCTCCTTTGTGTGTGTGTGTGTGTGTGTGTGTGTGTGTGTGTGTGTGTGTGTGTGTGTGTGTGTGTGTACGCATACCTCCCACACAAGCAATTAGGAACTGTGTAAAGATAGGAAAGTCTAACAGTTTTGGTGGCGTTCGTGTTCTCAAAATTATGAGCCTTCCTTTGATATTCATACTTTTTTTCCAGATACATTGGAGTGAATGGTCTATTATAGTTTACTCACGCATGCACGCAGACACACATACACACACACACACACACACACACACACACACAACCTCAAGTACATCAGACACATGCAAAGATCCTGTAGAACTCTAAACGTTGGTGGATATTCCAAGATTGTGAAATCAAATCAAAATGTGGTGATTAATAACGCGTCAGCAAACGGAATGAAATGTTTTTGGCGAATCGATTTAGAACAACGACAAAACGTGGTGAAGGATTTATGATAGAGGCAGTGTGTGTGTGTGTGGGTGTGTGCGTGTGCGTGTGGGTGCGTGTGCGTGTGTGTGTGTGTGGGTGTGTCAGTGTGCGTGTGTGTGTGTGTGTGCGTGTGTCTGTGTGTGGGTGTGTCTTTGTGTGTGTTTGTGTCTTTGTGTGTGTCTTATGTGTCTGTCTGTCTGTCTGTCTGTCTGTCTGTCTGTGCGTATGTAGGTGTGTGTGTCTGTGCGTGTGTCTCTGTGTGTGTGTGTGTGTGTGCATGTGTCTCTGTGTGTGTGTCTGTGTTTGTCTGTCTGCGTGTGTGTCTCTGTGTGTGTGTGTGTGTGTGTGTGTGTATGTGCATTACACAGGTATTTTGGAATCTTTTTAAATTTCACCACCGTGCTTGTTGCCCTCTCCATAACTCTATCAATGCTCGAGAGCTGCCAATGGAATTCTCCACTTGTTGCTTCATAATCGAACGAGCCAAAACATTTTTTTTTTCCATATACAGATATTAATAATGAAAATGAAAAAAAATAGTGAGACTGTACACAAACAGTGACAGGCTTAAAACAAACACTGACTCACACGCATATATTTAAAAGTTCCTCGTAGCTCCTTTAACAAAACTTTTAGCCCAGAATTAGTTTAATTTGGGGGCGCCCTTAGCTCAGTTGGTAGGGCGGTCTCCCCCCCCCCCCATGGGCCTCGGCCAGCAGTGGACCCGGGTTCGATTCCAGCCCGCGGTCGTTCTCTGCATGTCACTCCCCTCTCTGCCCCATTTCACCTCT
>OX442358.1:31214730-31222230 GCA_949357725.1 Hyperoplus immaculatus | reverse complement strand
TGACTTTGTCATTGTGACACAATGACGCACAAATCACCCCACTACGTGGGGTGATTTGTGCGACAAGACAACTTTTTTTCCGAAAGCTGTATTTCTTAAACAGTTTATTCCAGATCCAAAGTTTTTATTGCCAGGGATGCACAACATCCTGAAATATATGTACATATTTGAGTTGGACACATAACTGTCAAGGCCTCACTTTAAAATCACTTTGAGTAAAAAGTTGCACAAATCACCCCACCTTCCCCTATATATATTTTCACTCAACATATGACACACACAAAACATATTTTTAACAACCCTGTCGAAATTAAATAGTCCAAAACTAGGTCAACTCTGATTAAAAATCTGAGCTTTTCAAATAAATAAACTAGACAACCTTTTGATAGTTTTTTTTGCTTTCAACTTTATTTCTGACACACACACGACTTAAAGTGAGAGGGTAAGAGTTAGGGGGTAAGGGGTTTGGGTAAGACACACACACACACAGACAGACAGACAGACAGACAGACAGACAGACAGACAGACAGACAGACAGACAGACAGACAGACACAACCAGTGGGTAAATGGACTGTAGACAATTTATAAAGCACTTTTCTAGTCATACTTGACCACTAAATTCGCTCTATACTGCAGTCTCACTCACACACACACACACACACGCACACACACACACACACACACACACACACACACACACACACACACACACACACACACACACACACACACACACACACACAACAGTTAAGTTCAGGTGGTAAGCAATGGTAGGATGTTCTAGAGGGGGCCGACCAGTAACCATGAGGTTGCTGGTTGGATGCCATCCATCTCTACACATTGTGTCCTTGAGCAAGGCACTGTTACAGGACCAGCCCTGTGCTATGGCTGACCCTGTGCTCTGACCCCCTCTGGAGTGAGCTAAGTACTGGAGAGGGGGTCTGCTCAAAGACAAGAAAAACAAAAAACCCACCTTAACCTAACGGTAAATGGACCGACTTATATATTATAGTATATAGCGCTTTGCTAGTCATATACGTGACCACTCAAATTGCTATATACTGCAGTCCATTCACCCATTCACAGACAGACAGACACACATACACACACACACACACACACACACACACACACACACACACACACACACACACACACACACACACACACACACACACACACACACACACACACACACAGACATCAGTCTAAGGAAGTAGGGTAGGGGGAAGGCAATAGTGGGTTAATAGAGTGACAGGACAGGGTTAGGGATGGGGGGTCGCTCAATTCTTGCGACCAAAGTGAAACATTCTCTTGATCAGAGAAGGTGACTTGGTCTTAACCACCTCGTCTGTAGCCTCGTCTATATCTGGAGACTTGCTGTTGTCCTTCTTGCTCTGTTCAGGAAAACATGGAAATAAAACAAGATAAGTACTAAGATAAAAGAAAGCTCTGGAAAGAATGAAGAGACCACTCCAAATGTTCAGTGTCTCTCGTTTTACTATTTATAGGCATATGTTCGAGTAGAATGAACATTTTGGTTTTATTCTATAAACTACTGACAACATTTCTACCAAATCCACAATAAGAATATTGTCATTAAAGAGCATTTCCATTAAGTAATGTAGAGATGAAGATTCAAGAAAAATCCAGACTGGTCTCTTAATTTGTTCGGGAGCTGTACATATATATTCAAGTTCATTCTATCTGGTCTAATAGATTTGTGTGTGAATGGGTGAATGTGGTAAGAAATGTAAAGCGCTTTGGGGCTGAGAAAATCGTCTAAAAAGCGCTATAGTATATGACAAGTCCATTTACCATTTACCTAATAATGTTTAGTTCTATCTATGTATACTGTATATTCAAGTTCATTCTATCTGGTCTAATAGATTTGCTTCCATACCTTGGAGAAGATTTTGAAGATTTTGGATTTTTTCTTCTTCTTGGCCTTGACGTCATTTCCTTCACTCATCGAAGCGGCCATTTTAAACTCCTCTGACCGCAGTGGGCTCCTGTTGTTCTGGTCCTGATGTTCTGGACTGACGGAGGAGCGTTGACGTGCAGACGAATTATCTCCGGATTCTTCCCTCGTCTGCTGCTTCTGCTTGGAGACCTTTGTCTTTAGACCTTTCAGGCTCTGGAAGACGCTCCACCACTTTGGCTGCTTCTTGTCCCCTTTGATGGTTCTCCATTTCTTGGTTTTAGGGTCGAATACAATCTCAAAGTCTGAATTGTTGTCCTGGCTTGATATTGACGGCGTTTCGACCTCAGCCGTTCTGTGTTGTCTAGGTGGTTGCTGTGAAAGGCTAGTGGTAGATGATAGCGCCTCTTCTGTTGTTAAATCATCTCCCTCGCTATCACTCTCCACTGGTGTAGAGACAGGGCTCGTGACAGCATCTGTGTCCTTAGTGATGCCACATGAAGCAATAGGAGATATCTGGTGTGGGCTGAAGGTCTTAGAAATACCCTCCACATTATGGGCGAGGGGAGCTAGCTTAACTCCCTCCGCATTATGGGTGAGGGGAGCTAGCTTAATCCTAGCCCTAGCCATCCAGGCTCCCACGCTTTCCTCTGCTTCGTCCTCATACCAGTCAATAGGAGTTGGAGACCTAATCTTCTCTTCACGGGATTTCTCCAAAATGGCGTCCAGATTTTGTTCGGCCTCCATTTGGATATCTGAAGTTTCTGGTTCGTCTTCTTGGCTATCTGGGCTGTTTACCCTTATTTCAAGAGGTTGGGTAACACGGATCGGTTTTGGTCCGGTGACAGCTTCGAACAGCGTCTGAAAAAGAGAAATAAACAACGATTAAGTAATATTTTTCTTTTGGACATTTTTCATGCTTTATTGAAAGGGCAGAGACATTAAAGGTGCACTGTGTGACATTTATTTAGATATTTTCTCATAACCAAATAAACAAACATTGGATCCCTGGAACACTGTTTGAAGTTAACAGGTTCCTCAAAATAATTTAGTTTTGATTTAAGATGATAGAATTATTCAATACTAAGAATTGCAAGACCTCCTGTCAATGGAGCGAGCAGCATCAGCTCTCAATGACCATGACTGTGGTAAAGAAGGTCCCTGGAACTTTATAAGCATGAACTTAAGAAACTGGACGTTTAAATGAATTTATGTTAATTTAAGTATGGATCTGCACCCCCCCCCGTGTTGTATTTTGTATTGTCCTGTGAGTTTTTTTTGTCTTGTGGTGTATGTATATGTATATATGTTGTCTGTGATTGTTTTGTTTTGTTTAAGAAAATAATAAAAATATTAATATAAAAAAAAAAGAATTGCATGTAGAGAAAATATGTTTTGTAAACTAACTGCAGGCTCTGTGAATGTAAACAAATCCCCCTCCTCTGAAACTACACACTGCACCTTTAATACTATTACTACTATACTCACTTTACAATCCTCCTCTGGTTGTTGGGATGAGACATTGAGGGAAAGAGTCGCGGGAACTCTTTCGGTCTCTGGTTCGATTTTGTTGTTTTCCCCGCAACCAAAGAACTCCACAACATCACAATCTGAGTCCGAATCAGAGTCCCATCCTGAAGCCTCCGTGGCTCCACAGCTTTCCTGGAAGTAAACGGTTTATTTTTACATTACATTACATGTCATTTAGCAGACGCTTTTATCCAAAGCAACTTACAACTGGAGCACACATTCACACACCGATAGCAGCAGCAGCTACCACGCAGGGTGCAAGCTAACTATCAGGAGACATTTAGGGTTCAGTGTCTCTTTGCCCAGGGACACTTGGGCAGGTGGTAGGGGAGACGGGGGATCGAACCACCGACCCTGCATTTGTGGGTCGACCATTTTCTATGTGTATTCCTGATGTAAAAAAAACTGTTAAAACAGACTGAAATAAATTACTAATAATACTAGGGCAGCTGTGGCGAAGTGTGTAGGGTGGTCGACTTTAAACTACAGGGTCGGTGGTTGGATCCCCCGTCTCCCCGCCACATGTCCAAGTGTCCCTGGGCAAAGAGACACTGAACCCTAAATGTCTTCTGATAGTTAGCTTGCACCCTGCTTGGTAGCTGCTGCTGCTATCGGTGTATGAATGTGTGTGTGAATGGTAACGTGGGAATGGCAACAGGTCTCTCTTAAAAAAGAGTCTCTGGTCTCGATGGGTTTTAACCTGTATAAATACAGGTTAAAAAAAAATATGAAAATAAAAATAATAAATGACTATTAATACTCACGATACAATTCTCCTCAGGGAACAAAGCTGCAGGAACCGTTTCTGATTCCGATTCAGACTCATCGGAATCCCACCCTGATGGAGTGAGGACCACCTCCTCCGTTCCACAGATTCCCTGGATGTAAACCATTTATTTTCCATGTGTATTCCTGATGTAAAATCTTTTTATACGGACTTAAAGGCGCTACGAGGAACTTTTAAATATTTCTGAAACAGTCAATTTTTTTCCTCTGATGATCATAAATTACATGTAACAGCAAACGAGACCATCAGTGCAAAGAATGCTATTATTAAATAGTTTTTCTCAATGCCTTTCTCATGGGTAAACTTGTCATACAGACTGAACTAAATGACTGTTAGTATTATACTCACGTTACAATCCTCCTCTGGACGAATAGAAGAGCAAACCGGATGGGGTGATTTCCGACTCGGGGATTCCACAGATTGCAGCTGTGGACATGTGTCGACTCTCTTGATTATATTTGGAGAGTTCCTCCTCGAAATCAAGTGTAAGACTCTGTGGAAGTAAACAGTTTATTTGTACATGTGTGTGTATTCCTGAGTGAAGAAAAACTGGTACCACTTTACAATAAGGATACGTTAATTGGCTATTAGTTAATGCTAAGTAAATGCTATTAATGATAAGTTAATGCCTATTAAGCATCAAGTAAGTGTTACAGTTTTGTTAACTAATGCTTAATTAAGCAATAATCAAGCATAAAAGTAAGTTAATCCTTAGTTATTGTTAATTTATCATTTACTAAGCGTTTATTAAGAGTTAGGTAATGCTTAGTAAATGCTTATCAAGCCTTAATTAAGCATTAACTAATAGTTAATTAACGTACCCGTATTGTCAAGTGTTATCAAAAAAAATCTATTCATACAGACTTGAAATTAAAGACTATTCTATCCTATTTCTATACACACTTTATACTCCGCCTCCCGTCGAATGGACAAGTCGGTGAGGGACTCTCTTGCGACGACTTTTTGGGGATTGTTTCTGACCACCGTGCTGTAGACGCACTCAAACGGCTCCACTTTGGCCTTTGTGGTTGGAGCCTTAATCGTCCTCACTGGGACACCTGGAGGGATCTCTGAAACACATGCAGAGACACATATCGACACAGTCTTCTCCACATCGTGACCTACCTGTTCCGTGTGTTTGACAGGGGCCCGGGTCGGGGTTGTGTCTGCGACCCTGGGCATCACGCAGATCACACGGGCCTTTGAGTCGTTGTTCTGGGTTGAATTGGAATCGGGGACCGGATTCTTTGTTGCACAGACAGAGATCTCGGTGGTTCCTCTGCTTGACATTTCGTTCTCCTGATTGTACAGGGCGAGTTCCTCCTCAAAATCAAGTTCCCCCGCTGTTTTAGAACCCTGGAAGTAAACAGGTTTTATTTCAATCTAAGTTAAGTTATCTTTATTTTTAGTCAATTTTACACAAGGCTACATTGAAATTTGTCTTTTCGCAAATCCCCTTTCAAGTTCCCACACTCCAGAGGGGATCAAAAACCTCATGGTTACTGGGAGGAGGAACCAGAGACCTCATGGTTACTGGGAGGAGGAATCAGAGACCTCATGGTTACAGGGAGGAACCAGAGACCTCATGGTTACTGGTCGGCCCCTCTTTACTCTAGGACATCGTACCACCCTATCTATGTGTATTCCTGATGTAAAACTATTTAAACAGACTTAAATAAACAATTACTATTACTACTCACTTTATGATCCTCCTCTGTTTGATGTGAAGAGCCGGTGAGTGACAGAGTTGCGTCGACTCTCTCTGTCTCTCGCTCAATTTCCACCGTTGGCATAACATCTTCAGAGACTAACAAATTCTCGTCTCCACAGATGGTCTCAGACTCCGTGACCTCACAGGTTGCTGGTGGTGTAGAGTCTGATTGAGTCTCCATGTAATATTGGAAGAGCTCTTCTACCTCCTCTGGCTGCATGGGGCTTTGAGGGAAGAAGGGCAGAAACAATGTAATATTGTTAGGTTAAGTTATCTTCAATTCAATTCAAAAGATCAATTCAATACATGTCAGTTGTTTATTTTTATTTTTTGTGTGAAATAATTTAAACATATTTTTTGCTTATTGTATTTTCATGCTTTTCATTTTGTTTTGTATTTTTGATATTTCTGAAATAAATTGTATCAATCAATCCATCCATCCATTCATCCATTCATCCATCCATCCATCCATCCATCCATCCATCCATCCATCCATCCATCCATCCATCCATGCATCCATCCATCCATCCATCCATCCATCCATCCATCCATCCATCCATCCATCCATCCATCCATCCATCCATCTTTATCATATTATTTTAAAATGAAAGGACCAAATCACTTACTTCTCCTCTAAGGTGGGGCTCTGAGGGGCCGGTGAGGGAGGGGACACAGCGGAGGCCTTCTCCTCCATAGTGACATCACAGGGATCCCCACCAATCAGCTCAGTGGTCCCCCTCATCTCTGCCTCAAGCTCCAGCTCAGTTCTGTCCTCATTCTGATGGAAAGAGAGTGGAATATTGTTAAGTTAGTTTGGTTAAGTTAAGGTCCTTTTTAAGTCAATTTACACAAGGCTACATGGAAATTTGTCTTTTTCCTCATCTCCCCTCTCAAGTTACCACACTCCAGAGGGGGTCAGAGCACAGGGTCAGCCATAGTACAGCGCCCCTGGAGCAGTTTGGGGTTAAGTTTCTTGCTCAAGGACACAATGGTAGAGATGGTGGGCACCGTAGATGTAATACCAGCCACCACTAGTTTTACTACAAACAAAATGAACACACTTTGCTTTAAGTAAAAGTATAAATTACCAGAATGTCGGACTTGGTGGCCTCCCCTCTGGAGTTGATGGGGGGAAGAGCCTGAGGTGAAGGCAGGTTAAGACTCTCAGCTAGTTCAGCGATCTCTCTCTTCCCTCTTCTTGAGGATGTTTTTGTTCTTCTCTCAGTGACTTCTGCCTCCACTTCCACTTTAGCAGGAAATATCGGAGGAAGAATGAGTCTGGGCCTCTGTTGGGGAAAAGTTGAAAACTGTCAGATGTAGTTATCACACTTGATATGTCTGTCTGTCTGTCTATATCTATCTATCTATCTATCTATCTATCTATCTATCTATCTATCTATCTATCTATCTATCTATCTATCTATCTATCTATCTATCTATCTATCTATCTATCTATCTATCTATCTATCTATCTATCTATCTATCTATCTAGCTGAGTATTACTGTACCTCTGTCAGTTGAGACGTCTGCAACGGATATATCGGAGGCAG
>OX442358.1:31160262-31192762 GCA_949357725.1 Hyperoplus immaculatus | reverse complement strand
AACGGCAGATAATTACTGGTTTTTGTCAGACAAACATCTGTTATGTTAGACATTCCAGCCGTCAAAAATACACACACACACACACACACACACACACACACACACACACACACACCAAGACACACACACACACACACACACACACACACACACACACACACACACAGACACACCAAGACACACACACACACACACACATGCTGAGACAAACAGACACACACACACACACACATGCTGAGACAAACGGACACACACACACACACACACACACACACACACACACACACACACACACACACACACACACACACACGGGGCAGTGCGGACAATTTTCCAGTTCACCTTCATGTTTATATGGAGCCCAGACTCGAAAGGTCGCGAGTTCAAATCCCTGTCTGCCTCACAAACATTGTACTTGACCAAGACCCACTGCCCTAAGGCTGACCATGAACTTCTAAGAGTGTGTTGGAGGCTTTTACACACACACTACAAGGTTCAATTGTCTGTCATTACACCGCTCAGCATTTTAAAGTCACATTTTAGGACTTTGGGTTACTCTTAAAGGTGCAGTGCGTAGAATTTTTGGAGTTTTTCAGAATAGACTTTGCATAAATGGAATGTCATATATAAAAGTATGTTTCAATTAGTGTATATTCTCAAGTTTTTTTAAGATCTTTGAATGAGCCTTTTTATATCTACATAGGAGCGGGGCGCTGAGGCCGCCATGTTGCACTGCCATGTTTCTACAGTAGCACAGAACAGACAAACTTAACGGCCTTACACGTTTTTATATACAGTGGGCGTCTTGGGGAAATGCACCTGTTGGAAGACCAAGAAGAAGAAGAAGTACTATAGAATAAATAACTAAATACATCTTCACCTCATCACTTGTTATTGTGGAAAGACTTGAGGCAGTGGTGGATGATGCCATCTTTACTTACTATAGCTTCTTGTCCTTGAAGGCCACCGTAGCTTCTGTAAATTCTCCCAAAGGTTTGCAAGATTGAAGAAAACCCGTATTTAAACCGCGATCAAAATGCACAAGAAATAAAATGTTACCGCCAATTTCTCTGCCTGTATTTGTTCTTTGTTTTTACTATCTCTTAAAGGTGCAGTGTGTAATATGACATCATCAAGAAAGTTCTACAAAGTTCTAGAATGCAACGCTCCCTGGGTAACCCCAACCCTTTAGAATAATAACAGAAGCTACAGTGGCCTTCAAGGACAAGAATAATTCTAAATTTTATACAATGCACCTGATGACATTCCAACTATGACACTTTCAGGATGGCTGCACTAGGCCTTGGTCCAAAATATGCAGAAATATGGACATATATGAGACCCTTTCTAAGGGAAAACATAATAATTCAGAAAAAAAAAATCAGCTATTATGCACTAAATTAAATGTACTTATGGATATTATAATTACTTTCTACAAAATCTGCTAGGAAATAAAACCCCAAATTCTACACACTGCAGGTTTAAATGCAATATTTTCTAATGTCTAATCTTGATGTATGTCATGCCCCTGTAAAGCACTTTGAATGGCCTTGTGTCTGAATTGTGCTATAGAAATAAACCTGCCTTATGTTGATTTTGGCTACTGTGTGTGTGAGTGTGAGTGAGTGAGTGAGTGAGTGAGTGAGTGAGTGTGTGTGCGTGCGTGCGTGCGTGTGTGTGTGTGTGTTATTGTATTATACAACACACACACACACACGCACAGACATTGAATGACACAAACAAGATTCTTTGGTGCCCACTATAGGCCTATGGCTATGTTAACATCCTGTAATGTTGATTTTTGTATCCTTTAAAGTGTAGACTTTGGGAATCAGTTTTAGGCCGTGTTGTAAAAGCCCTACTAACGTCCTCCCTCCTACATACTCAACATGTATATACTACATACTAAAAGCCCTACTAACGTCCTCCCTCCTACATACTCAACATGTATCAGTCCATATTTGTCTACTTATATTAACGATTGATTGTGTATGCCGTTTGAAAAGACGCAATGCATTGTGGGGCGGTTGAGTAGGAAAAGTATCCTATCGATCCATACACAAAATCTTCCGGGAAGTTAGTACTCACCCGGGCATTTCTCGCCTACACAAACTCGCATACACAACCGTCACATACTCAAATTGACATCAAAATGAGTATGAGTAGGACTTTAGTAGGGCTTTTAGTATGAGTAAGACGTTAGTAGGGCTTTTAGTATGAGTAGGACGTTAGTAGGGCTTATAGTATGAGTAGGACGTTAGTAGGGCTTTTAGTATGAGTAGGACGTTAGTAGAGCTTTTAGTATGAGTAGGACGTAAGTAGGGCTTTTAGTATGAGTAGGACTTTAGTGGGCTTTTAGTATGAGTAGGATGTTAGTAGAGCTTTTAGTATGAGTAGGACGTAAGTAGGGCTTTTAGTATGAGTAGGACTTTAGTGGGCTTTTAGTATGAGTAGGACGTTAGTAGGGCTTTTAGTATGAGTAGGACGTTAGTAGAGCTTTTAGTATGAGTAGGACGTAAGTAGGGCTTTTAGTATGAGTAGGACTTTAGTGGGCTTTTAGTATGAGTAGGACGTTAGTAGGGCTTTTAGTATGAGTAAGACGTTAGTAGTGCTTTTAGTATGAGTAGGACTTTAGTAGGGCTTTTAGTATGAGTAGGACGTCAGTAGGGCTTTTAGTATGAGTAGGACTTTAGTAGGGCTTTTAGTGTGAGTAGGACGTTAGTAGGGCTTATAGTATGAGTAGGACGTTAGTTGGGCTTTTAGTATGAGTAGGACTTTAGTAGGGCTTTTAGTATGAGTAGGACGTTAGTAGGGCGTATAGTATGAGTAGGACGTTAGTAGGGCTTTTAGTATGAGTAGAACGTTAGTAGGGCTTTTAGTATGAGTAGAACGTTAGTAGGGCTTTTAGTATGAGTAGGACTTTAGTAGGGCTTTTAGTATGAGTAGGATGTTAGTGGGGCTTTTAGTATGAGTAGGACTTTAGTAGGGCTTTCCGAACACAGCCCCTGACTTGTTGAGGCAGATATGTGGACTCACTGTTTGGCTGTCTGTCTCATTCCACAGAATAGTTCAAGAGTTCATTTAATTCATGAACTCTGTCGGGGCACCACACCCAGCCACAGGCACATGAAAGCCCTCTGTAGCAGTGTGTGTCTCTCTCTCTCTCTCTCTCTCTCTCTCTCTCTGTCTCTCTCGCTCTGTGTCTGCGTGTGTGTGTGTGTGTGTGTGTCTCTCTCTCTTTCTCTCTCTCTCTGTGTGTGTGTGTGTGTGTGTGTGTGTGTGTGTGTGTGTGTTTGTCCTCATGCATTAGTGACTCTACAGTATGTATTGAAGTGGTTATAGTCTGTCTGTACATGAATGTGTGTCAAAGCTCACACACACACACACACACACGCACACACGCACGCACGCACGCACACACACACACACACACACACACACACACATGAACACACACATGAACACACACACACACACACGCACACACACACACACACACACACACACACACACACACACACACACACACACACACACACACACACACACACACACACACACACACAGGTGTTTTTACTTATTCTGCCCCATTGAACCTTGGTGTGGACGTGGACATGCTTTGAGTGACAGCTCTGTTCATAGTATGGATGAGAATGAATAAAGTTTCACTATTCAAACAGTGTTTAAATATTATAAAACAAAGACAATTTGAACGGCCCTTAAAGGTGCACTGTGTAACTTTGTGTGTGTCAGAGAAGTGAACATTTTCTAGGGTATATTCTCATAACTGAATAAACAAACTTTCCTCACAGGAAAATGTGATCCCTGGAACACTGTTTGAAGTTAGAAAGCTTCCTGAAAAGTTACTGTTTCACTGTTGTTGTTGTTTACAGCAGCAGGGCCCACAGTTTGGTTTACAAACATATTCTAGTCTTATACGTTTGGTTCCAGGTTCCTCAAAATAATTTTGTCTTGATTTATAATGATAGAATTATTCAATACTAAGAATTACATGTAGAGAAAATATGTTTTGTAAACTAACTGCAGGCTCTGTGAATGTCAACAAATCCCCCTCCTCTGAAACTGCGTAGTGACCCTTTAAAGATGGTCCCAGGAATCAAAATGAGCAGAATTTGACGTAAAATGTGTAAAATCATCCTGAACGAAAGCCAATGTTCCGTTGATGGAAAGAAATCTTTTATTAATTCACATATTTATTATACTTATGTGTGTCTGTCTTGGTGTTTGTTCACTACATTTCAACATCACTAAATAGTCACACACACTGTCACTTGCTGTTGGGCAAAGATGAGGTTAATAGGGAAGTATGAATGGGTGTGTTTCACAGGAACTTCCACGAGACATGTACAGTTTATATTTACTTTATTAGATATGCACTGATAGAGCGCGTACCATATTGGCTCCGGCCTTCGTTGCAGTGGTCGCAGGTTCAAATCCGACCCGTGGACCTTTACTGCAGGTCATCCCCTCCCCCCTCTCTCTCTCTCTCTCTGCCTGTCTGTCTCTCTCTTTGTCTGTCTCTCTCTCTCTCTCTCTCTCTCTGTCTGTCTGTCTCTCTCTCTCTCTCTCTCTCTCTCTCTCTCTCTCCCCATTTCAAGTCTTTACTGTCTAATAAAGCTGGAAAATGGCAAAAAATACACAAACATAACACAGACAGACACACACACACACACACACACACACACATAAACACACACACACACACACAGGTGGAAAGTGTGAACAAGCTGTTCACAACCTGCGTCATGCATTTCAACTTCTTGTATGATATCTGCCAAACGTCTGTGTCAAGTTTCAAGTTTCTTTATTAGTTACAGTATATGCACATTAAAGGTGCAACGTGGAACTTTTTAATTTTTCTGAAACAGTCTATTTTTTTCCTCTGATGATCATAAATTACATGTAACAGCAAACGAGACCATCAGTGAAAAGAATGCTATTTTTATATAGTTTTTTTTATGCCTTTGTCATAGGTACGCTCACCCAGGAACAACAGCTGGCGTAGTAAAAACACTACTGCTTTTGTCCAAAGGGGGCGCTAGAATTAACACGTTTCTCGTAGCACCTTTAAGAAATACAGGAGCAGTGGTTTGCAAAGAACAATGCAACAAACCATCTTTAACAGACATCTCAACATTAGTTTTTTTGATTACACTGAACCGAATATCTCAACTTCTAAAGCACTTACATCAACTAAACTTTCCATGATCATGTGTTGTTAATTGTCTTATTTATGATACATTTTCTTCTTAAAACATACACACACACACACACACACACACACACACACACAGACAGAAAGGTGTGATAGTTAAGTGTTAGGTACTTGTGAGAAACGCCTTTACACGAACATAACACAGACAGAGACACACACACACACACACACACACACACGCACACAGACACACACACACACACACACACACACACGCACACAGACATAGACACACACACACATACACACACACACACACACACACACACACACACACACACACACACACACACACACACACACACACAGAAAGGTGTAAAAAAAACAAGTGTAGCCATTTCTAGTATAGAAAACCTTAGTCCAGTACAGTTAGAGCCTCATTTCACAGACTTCTGTTGAACTGTTTGGACTTGAAGAATGAAGAAAGAAAATAGAACACAGACAGTTACTTTTCAGAATCCCAATGTTTACGCGTGTCCAGGTAAGAATGAACTAAACGTTCTTATATTAATTTGTGTCTAAAAAAAAAAGGCATTTAAAATCAACTTGATAATTTTTTTTATACATAGATTTCTGTCTATAACATGTCTTCTTTCATACTAGTATAAATCAAAAGGTCCAACATGTACATTCAGGTGTTTATTTGACTAAACCTTGTCTGTTTGCGTCTGTATATTTCTCCTATACAACCATCTTTAACGGACATTATCTCAACATTAGTTTTTTTCAATAGTCCGAACCCAAAAAAACTTCTAAAGCACTTTCATCAACTAAACTTTCCATATTCATTCTCAACACTATTCTGAAGGTTATTACAGAAGGATTTGTTCATATGTTGTTCACTGTCTGATTTAAGATAGATTTCGTTCTTAGAAACATGCAGAAAGTGCATTTTAAAGACTTGTACATAGTATTTTTTGATTTATAAAATCCAAAATCGGTTTTGTGAAAACAGTTTCCTTCAACTGGTATTTAAAGGAATGCAAATGTATGCATAAATACGTCGAACATTTTGCAAAAAAAAAATTGCATTTCAATTCAAACAGCTCCAGATTTTTTTTCTATCTATCTATCTATCTATCTATCTATCTATCTATCTATCTATCTATCTATCTATCTATCTATCTATCTATCTATCTATCTATCTATCTATCTATCTATCTACTGTATTTATGTATTATTATTATTATTATTATTATTATTATTATTATTATTATTATTATTATTATTATTATTATTATTATTATTTTACTCTATTCACATGCAGTGTCTCGCCTTAAATCTTGAAAATGTATCATCAAATTCATCTCATTTGCATTTTTCCGTTTTCTCCGGTCGGCTTAATATATTTAAAGTGATCATCAATGTATGTACAGCTGCACTTGAGCCTCGATATTTACTGTATTTTAAATTCATATTATAATTTTTTCTTCAGATGAAATTAAAGAAGAGGACGTCTATCTCAATGCCGAATGGACCGTGGACAAAACTCCAACCACATCAGGTATGAACGCTATCTATCTATCTATCTGTCTGTCTGTCTGTCTGTCTGTCTATCTATCTATCTATCTATCTGTCTGTCTGTCTGTCTGTCTGTCTGTCTGTCTGTCTGTCTGTCTGTCTATATGTCTGTCTGTCTGTCTGTCTGTCTGTCTGTCTATCTATCTATCTATCTATCTATCTATCTATCTATCTATCTATCTATCTATCTATCTATCTATCTATCTATCTATCTATCTATTTAAACAAATATTTGACACACACAAATTTACATAATGAACCTTTAAGCACAATTTATTTTTACAAAGAACACATTTGACCGTTGAATTACAATGTATCAGTAATTAAAATACATTTTTGTATTTTTCAGATGAGAAGACTCCCTCCATCATTGGGTCTCTCACACCAGTGGTCGTGTGTTGGATGGTACTGTTGGTTATCATGTCCGGGCGTATCTACTGTGAGTATAAAGCCTTTTAAAATGAAATGCCTTTTAACAGAACAATGGTGCAACTGTTACTGCATTGAAAACATGTACATTTATAAATGGTATTGGTCATACAAAATGATATACAAAATCCTTACAAAACAAACGTAAAGTGTCTAAATAATTTACAATTGTGGAGTAAGCTACAATGTGGCTCAGGTGGTTAAGCGGGTTGGCCAATGATCCAAGGGTTGGCGGTTCGATCCCCGCTCTGCCACCTGTCTCATGGTTGTTGTGTCCTTGGGCAAGACACTTCACCCACCTTGCCTCGTAGGAATGTGTATGACTGCTGTATGTTTGAGGTGGTGGTCGGAGGGGCCGTAGGCGCTGAATGGCAGCCACGCTTCCGTCAGTCTGCCCCAGGGCAGCTGTGACTACTATGGTAGTTTACCACCACCAGTACGACTGTGTGTGAATGAATGGAACCTGGAACCCTGTAAAGCGTCTTTGAGTGCCTTGAAAAGCGCTATATAAATCCAATCCATTATTATTATTGAAACTAATAAATCGAATATTTGCAAACAGTGACACTGTAGCATGCTTAGTTGCGTAATATATTTTTTTATAAATATTGTGAAAATGTAATGCATTTAGAACTGATTGTAGGGGAGAACGGGGTAATCTGAGAAACTTTTTACATTTGCTCCCCTCTAAGGGAGCTAAAATGATTTATCACTCAAATGTACACATTTCCCATTAATTCAGGATGTTTCCTAGAAATGGGCATTAGCAGAATTTTTTCAAGACAAAGGGCAGTGAAAATATGATTGTTTAAAAAAAAGTTGTCATGTGGCTCACTTTACCCCAGCTGTGGGGTAAACTGATACCCTTACTTTTTCCACTCTGAAACTACCATAACAACACATATTGTAACAGTTAGAATCCTGAAAGCTAGCCACACATTCCAGAACTAATGTCGGACTGGTAAAAGAATGATGGGGTTTGGTCAATTAAGCAAAGCAAATTTTCTAAACACTTGAAAGTAACTCTGAACAAAATCAAATACAACATATTATAATTCAAAAGGTTTTAATCAGATTCAAATGAAAGATAGAACCAGTTTGATTAGAACACAGTCTGGGGGTCAGAACACAGGACCCTAAGAGCCAGCTAGTGTCTGGGGGTCAAAGCATAGGAAAATCAGAACCAGCGAGAACAGCCTGGGACTTAGAACACAGGAGAAGACCCAACTGGATTATAACATCAGCCTGTCATATTCCAGCCCTGAAGGTTACAGGGAAAGATGAGAAGGTGCTCTTTCCGTGCGGTTGCCCCAGGTCGTCTTCCTGGTGTATTTCCTTGGCATGATGGCTTTTCTACAATGTGCATGACATTAAAATAAAACATGTGTTGTGTAATATTACATTAAAATATGTTTAAGACTAAACTTAACTTGTGCCTCATGGTGGGGGAAAGTGAGACAGTGGCTCACTTTCCCCCACAGCATTTTGCTAATTTTCCCCCACCACCACAATTTGAGAAAAAACTACCTCTCTTAGCATTTCAGGCAAATCTTCAGTTATCAGCATCACATGGTTTCATATGTTGGTAGTTCATCAACACGTATGATAGAAGTTTTTCTACGTGAATACATTTGCTTTGGCACAACAGTTGATTAAGTTGACAGCAAGAAAATGTACTTTTACATGCAAAATACCTATTTTGGTGAAAAGAACATGCTTACCACAGTACCATGAGGTCCTCTCTTTCAGGGCCATGGGGAAATGAGAGGGGCTTGAAAACATATATCTCACATGACCACAAATGTTTTCCGTTGCCTAGATACAGGGGGTGGCTCACATTACCCGATGCCTCAGATTCCCCCGTTCTCCCCTATGTATGATTTTTTTTTTTTTTACAATCTAGGTACCTCTGTCCTCTCGACAAAGCTGAGTGACCAGATGAAAAGTCTAGAGGGAGCCGACAGCATCCATGAAAACATCTCTGATATCAAGAATAAGGAAATCAGCAATCTGCAACTCAAGATAGACGACATGGAACAAACCAACGCAATCTTACAGACCAAGATCACAACCCTGACTGAAGAAAACCAACTAGTGAAAGCAGAAAACCAAAATGTAAAGCTAGGAAACCAAAATTTGAAGTCGGAAAACCAAGATTTGAAAGCAGAAAACCAAAATTTGAAAGCAGAAAACCAAAATTTGATGTCGGAAAACCAAAATTTGAAGGTTTTAAAGGAAAAATTGAAGTCAGACAATCAAGAAGTTATGTCGGAAAACCAAAACTTAAAAACTGAAAACCAAAATTTGAAGTCAAAAATTCAAAATTTGGAGTCAGAGAATGAGAAATTGAAAACGGACAATCAAAATTTGAATGTCGAAAACCAAAATTTGAAAACTGAAAACCAAAATTTGAATTCGAAGTAAAAAATTCACCATACCCCAGACCATACCCCAGACCATACCCCGGACCATACCCCTACCCATACCCCGGACCATACCCCGGACCATACCCCAGACCATACCCCGGACCATACCCCAGACCATATCCCAGACTATATCCCATATGGTCTGGGGTTTGGTATGGGGTATGGGTAGGGGAGAACGGGGTAAATTGTCTGATTTGAAGTGATAATTGAACATGATGTAACTTTTTACTTGTGCATATATTGTGACATTTGTATTTCTTTTTGTCATAAGTAAAAGTAGGAAATGTTTAATGAAACAGAATAGAATGGAAGGCTCATCAGGTTAAAGTTGACCAGAGGAAGGGGGAGGACCATAGGGCCATAGGAAGTGAGTAGGGGGAAGGACCTTATATGGCCATACAGTAGTAAGGAGCAGAGGGAGGGGGCTACCGGGGTTCCCCCACACAGCTGTGCCTTTTTCACTCCTCCCTCCCCCAAGTCTCATTGGTTTTTCAGTTCACTATAGTTTGAAGCAGGACAGGGCTTTTTGGGGCCGTTTTTGCAGGCACTACTCTGTTCCAGCACACACTATCTGTCTTCCACCATGGAGGCAGAAGAAAAACTTAGAAAAACTTTGTGAGTCCAAAATACTCTGAAAGATTTTGGACTTCGAAGTACTTAGAGGCAAAGTCTTTTAAAAACACATCTTTGAACCTCTTGACACTAAGAATGACTTGATCAAGAATTATTAGAATTAGGAAATCGGACAAAATGACAAGGAAGTAGCTGGTATTCATGGGAAGTACTCCAATAGAGGGTATACCTGTCTTTATTGGTCCATAACTAATACCGGTCTAAGTCCTTGTACTTTATGAAGATTTCGTAGCGCTTAAGATGATACTTACAGGCATGCATGAATATGTCTGGGTATTGTTTCACGAGCTACAACAAATTTAGAAACGAGAACCAAGTCAAAATAACTCTATTGAATGAGTTATAGGCATACAACCTCTTTTCATTTCCTTTATTGTCCATTTTATGTATTATACCTATACTCTCTTGTATTTTGTAAATAAAATCCCTTAAATGTTGTAAAGCCTCAGTTGCGAATTAGTTTATAACTGGAACAGAAGGACTTTAGGTATAAGGTTTTTTCTTCAAAGAGATGGTTTCGTCCTCGGGGAGGTAAGAACAATTTGATTCTACACAACGGCACATTACTGATTTAAAACACACACAACCGCATACAACTAACCTCTCTGTAAGGAGAGAATATGTTGATACACCTGATCTTTAAAAATAAAAGAATAGGTTATAATACCTTCCCAGGTTTAAACGAGGATGTTTAAATTCTGAAAATAGTATATCTGTTATATTTTACTAGAAGTGTGGTTTACCAACTAAGTTACGTTCAACTTATAAGCAATAACTTGTGAATTGAAACCTTCCGTGAACACGGGAGAAGGATTTTCTGATACAATATTAGAAAGGGTTTATAGTTTAGCGGAGTTCGGCAACATCACAAAGGATGAGGGGGCTCTGATAAAATAGAAACTTTAAACACGGTGGTATATATTGAATATTGTACTTTATTTAGACGTACAACTCAGGTTAGTCCAGAGGGTAAATGCCGCGCTTTTAAACAAGGAGGCCGGGGTTCGCGTCTCTTACAGGAACTGTGGTGAGCGGAGAGTCTTCTTTATGAAGGAATAATAGACAATTAAAGCATTTTGCTACAAGTTGGTTAATATGAGTTTGATAGGATATAACTAATAAACTTTTTCCCTGAATATGAAACCCTGCCATCAGGGAAAAGATTCCGGGTGCCACTATGTAAATCTAACCGCCTTAAATTGTCATTTGTCCCAGCCTCCATTAAACTGACGAACAATGTGCAATAGAATAGTGTGCAATAAATAGGCTAGCACTTTAGCACATAGTACTTTAGCACATAGTACTTTAGCACATAGCACTTTAGAACTGCACTTTAGCACATAGCACTTTATCCATGAGCTCTAGTGCAATGCACACTAGTACTCTAGCTCCACACTGTAGATTTCTATGCTTTACATCAAAGTGCCATTTGAAGTATATCAAGCTCCATGTTCTCAATGTTTAAATGTTAGTTTGTCTGGTTGTGTTTGTGTCTGTGTTTGTGTTTTTGTTCTGTTGTACTCTGAATGTTTCAGAAAGCAATGATGCATTGTGCCCAAGACAAATTTCCCCACGGGGACAATAAAGTTTAACCTAACCTAACCTAACCTAAACTTTTGATACTAGCTTTTCATTTAGATCAGACTTTTATAGTCGAAATCGTAATATATTGAACATGGTTAAAAAAATAATAATAATACAAACAAAAATAAAACGATTGAGCAGTAAAAAAGGAAATAAATAAATTAAAAACAAACAAATGGGATCCTCAGGATCCTAAGCAACAAATACATAACTCAAGTAACATAGTTCATGTTCAAAAGGGATAGGAAGAAGTTAAGAAAAACTTTTCTGGTCCTACCCCCTCTTATTTTTTATAATTGTTTACAAAAAAAAAATGTTCAGTTTGAATCAGTCAGTGTCTATGATGTTTGGCTCGTGGTTTAAACAAATCAAAACTTTTCGACAAAACAATAACAAAATAAATTAATGGAACAGATGAACGAAAACATTGGCTCCAGCCCCCCCGCGACCCCTAACGGGACAAGCGGTAGAAGATGGATGGATGGATGGATGAACGAAAACCATCAAATTGAAAACAGCAAAACAGAACTTCACTGCTAATGTCATAACAATTCAATGTTTGATTTCTGAAGAGTTTTTTTATTTTTGATATTGTTGTACATTTTTTCAGCTCATCATTGCAGTTGTTCCACAGACTTACAGCCTTTGTCGTAATACAGTGTAGTTTTGTATTGGTTCTTATAGATGGTTTCTTGAATATACAGGTTCCTCTTAACTTGTATTTGCTCTCTCTCAGTTGGAACAACTCCTGGATGCCATGAGGCAATTGGTGATTATTTGCTTTAAACATTATTTGAATAGTTTTATAGTCAATCAAATCTAGAAATTTAAGTGTTTTTAGTTCAACAAATAATGGATTTGTTGGTTCTCTGTAAGCGGTTTTATGTATAATTCGTATAGCTCTTTTTTGAAGGATGAAGATCGGATGTATATTTGTTTTGTATGTGTTTCCCCATATCTCCACACAGTAGGTCATGTAAGGAGGTATGAAGGAGCAGTACAATGTATACAGGGAGGTTTTATTCAGTAGGTCTTTGGTTTTATTCAGTATTGCTATTGATTTAGATATTTTAGCTTTAATATAATTTATGTGAGGTTTCCAACTTAATTTGTTGTCAATTAATACTCCCAGAAACTTGATATCAGATACTCTTTCTAGTTCTATGCCATTTATCATGAGTTTCTTTTCTGTGTTGGTTGGTCTATTCCCAAAAATTATAAATTTAGTTTTACTTAGATCCAATGTAAGTTTATTTTCATCAAACCAGATCTTCATCCTGTTCAATTCCTTTTCCATAGTATCCAGAAGCTGTTCCAAGTTGTCTCCACAGCAGAGTAAATGTGTGTCATCAGCAAAAAGAACAGTGTTGACAGTTTTTGAAACTTCACATATATTATTGATGTACAGAATGAATAATAATGGCCCTAACACTGAGCCCTGGGGCACCCCACATGTAACAATTGTGATTTATGATTTTGAATTTCGACATATTGTTTCCTGTTCTGTAGGTAGCTGGATAACCATGCCAGTGCAATGCCTCTAATGCCATATCTTTGTAGTTTTGTTATTAAGAGCTCATGATCAACAGTGTCGAATGCTTTTTTTAAATCCAGAAATATCCCCACTGCATATTCTTTATTTTCTATTGCCTTGGTGATTTTGTCTACAAATTCTATGATTGCAAATGAAGTAGTTCTCTTTGCTCTAAAACCATATTGTTGTTCATACAGTATGTTGTGTTTGGTGATGAATTCATTAATTCTTGTATAGAATATTTTTTCCAGTATTTTGGAGAACTGGGGAAGCAATGACACAAAATGTATTGGAATTTGGTAGAAATGTTGTCAGTAGTTTATATTATAAAACCAACATGTTCATTCTACTCAAACATATGCCTATGCATAGTAAAACGAGAGACACTGAACATTTGGAGTGGTCTCTTAAATTTTTCCAGAGCTGTATATATTTTTCTAATATTTTTTCTTACCAGTTTCATAGACATATTTTTTGAATTATTTTCTCCACTTTTTATTGAGGACTTTTTTTCTGTCTCATATATTGTAACTAAATGTGTCCTGTCAATTTCTTTATATTTTACTGTGGGTTTTTCTATGATATCACTTCCTATCCTCGTCCTATATATTGCCTGTTTGTATATCACTTATTATATCGCTTAGTATCTATACTTTTTGCCATCCATTAACCGTATCAATAAAGGTTTTTAAACTTCTTTTCAACAAGAGTGCATTGGTGGTTTTTTTCACTGTTTTTTTAAACATATGAATTGTGTATGAGTTTTCAAATTCTATTTTACATATACTAAACAGTGAAGATAATGGGGTTATCTCTTTAAAGTCGCTATGAGGAACTTTTAAAATATTTCTGAAACTGTCTCATTTTTCCTCTGATGATCATAAATGACATGTAACAGCAAATGAGACCGTCAGTGTCAAAGAATGCTATTTTTATATAGTTTATATTAATGCCTTTGCTCTGGTCTCACACGCACAAACACACGCACACACACACACATACACATACACATACACATACACACACACACACACACACACACACACACACACACACACACACACACACACACACACACACACACACACACACACACACACCGGGCCACGGTTGGGTGTTAGGAACTTGTGAAAAAACGCCTTTTACAGCAACAGAACATTTACAAACAACACCATCAACACTTCTCATTAGTGTGACAGAAGTGTCTAAAAACAAGCATTGCATAACGCCCTCATTTTAAGAAATAAAAAATGTGCACACTATAGATACAGCATTATTTTAGAGATTAGGTTTGTACTGTACAGAAGTCAAGGGGGCCACAGACCTTACAGTGACCCTGGAGAGCTGTGTGTGTGTGTGTGTGTGCGTGCGTCTGTATGTGAGTGTTTGGGTCACAGACACAAACACACACACACACACACATGATCAAACACACACACACACACACACATACACACACACACACACACACACACACACACACACACACACACACACACACACACACACACACAGACACACACAAACACACTCTCACACACACACACACACACACACACACACACACACACACACACACACACACACACACACACACACACACACACACACACACACAGGGTCACTGTAAGGTCCAGTCAAACGGTGCCGCGGCTGCATTCCTGTTGGAGGTTTTGTGTTGATACGTTTGTGTCTGTCTGCGCTCCCAGCCGGCCAATCACAACACACCCAGGGTCAAGGCCTTCTGTGTGAGTGTAGGCCAGAGATAGGTGTCACTGTGTGTGTGTGTGTGTGTGTGTGTGTGTGTGTGTGTGTGTGTGTGTGTGTGTGTGTGTGTGTGTGTGTGTGTGTGTGTGTGTGAATGTGTCTTTCTGTGTGTGTGTGTTTGCGTCTTTCTATGTGTGTGTGCGTCTTTCTGTGTGTGTGTGTGTGTGTGTGTGTGTGTGCGTCTCTCTATGTGTGTGTGTGTGTGTGTGCGTCTCTCTATGTGTGTGTGTGTGTGTGTGTGTGAACGGGCTTAATAGGCATAACTGGCTGTGGAATGACAACACACAGGGCGCGAGTGTTGTTACGGATAATTTGGTTTTTGTGATTTTCTTAAGCCGCGGCATTAGCTTAGCAACACAGGACGTTTAGCGCGATCAGTGTTCCGTATTTTATCCGATTTGTTTTTTTACATAACGGGTTGTTATTGCCCCTGATTTCATAACCTTGGTTTTAAAGCTATAGTGCGTAAGTTCTTTCATATGAGTGAATGTCGTGTGTTACATTCAAGCCATCGTCAAATGAGTTGATAGGAAGTTGGTTAAGACTATCAGCTAAGACAAACCTCTCTCTGTATTTCTCAGTATGGCAGCGTATACAAACTGGTGCCCCCCCCCTCCCCCCGCTGACACTGGTGCAGGAGCTCAGAAAAATCCTCAAGAAGAGCCCAAGAAATGTTTCAGTTGTTGATTCTATACTGCTAAGAAAAAACCTGGACGTACACAGCAGAAGGTATAAAAATCTATGTGCCATCAATGCATGTTACTTGCCACAGTGGGCCCTCTTTGTTTACACACCAGTTTACAGAGCCTAGGCTGTGTATTAACACTGTATATTCTCTCTGCACACACACAGTACGGACAGGTAGCGGATCATAAGGAGATATTCACTGATTTTAACAAAAAAAATAAAAAATTGACAACAACTCTCCAGAATCACTGACTGCCCCTTTAACCCGATCCGGAGATGCCCTGTCTGTTTGAATAGCTTAATCTCCTCGGATTCATATTGTTATGATTGTCTGTCATAATTCAGCGGCCCTTTTCCGATAACAAAGACCCGACATGAAAATAGTGCAGGGCATGAACTATGAACTGACAAACACCCAGACGATCAAGTAACCAACGGTACTAGTTTAAAGGTGCAATGAGGAACTTTTAAAATATTTCTGAAACAGTCTAATTTTTCCCTCCGATGATCATAGATTACATCAGTGGTTCTCAATTATTTTCTGTCATGCCCCCCCCAAGGGGACAGAATTTTTTCCGCGCCCCCCCTAAATTGAAATACTATTGAGAACCTGCTAATATTTATTTATTTATCCGTAAAAAACCACTGTATGAGTTTCTGGCGCGAGCATTCTGCATACAATCACCTTATTATCAAATTAGATAACAAAAGTTAGCTGAGATAACTTCTGCAGCAAAAAAAATCAAAGTTCAGTTTATTAGCTCAATTTGTAACATTTAAACAAGACTGCTCAGTCTGTGTGAATCTCAGGACAGAGAAACAAGAGCAAATGATTCACTGAGGTTTGCATTTCATTCAAAACATTTTTAAACTGTAAACATAGTTAAGGTGGTGTTTTTTTTATTATTATAGGCCAATAGGCCTTCTGTGATGAGATAACCAATCATTCATTAATGTTATTATTAGTCTACTTGCTTGATTTATTTTTAAATAGCCTACAGAGACACTTGGAGACACATGTGGACATTTATTTACTGCAAATCGCGGCCTTTCGCGCGGATATGACCATACACAAGCACACATCGCGCTTGCTAGCACTTAAAAAAAAAATATATATATATATATTTTTTTTTTGGTCAGTTGGAAATCAAGGCAGCCCACGCCCCCCCCCCCACCTGACAACTGCGCCCCCCCATTTGAGAAGCACTGGATTACATGTAACAGCAAATGAGCCCATCAGTTCAAAGAATGCTATTTTTATATAGTTTTTCTTAATGTCTTTGTCATGGGTATACGCTCACCCAGGAACAACAGCTGGCGTAGTAAAAACACTACCGCCTTTGTCCAAAGGGGGGAGCTAGAATGAACACAAACTGAAAGTTCATCGGAGCACCTTTAATTACAATTATCAGGGTGGTGGTTGTAGAATCACTGTTTTCTGAATCTTTTTAAAGGTGTAGTCAGTGATTCTGGAGAACTCTTGTTGTCTAACTCACTTTTTGTCAAAATCAGTGAATATCTCCTCATGATCTGCTACCTGTCTGTACTGTGTGAGCACTGAAAAGAAAATCCAGTCTATACACACAGCCTAGGCTCTGTAAACGTGCATGTTGCCAGCTACGATGGGCCCCCCTTTGTTTACATGTTAATTTACAGAGCCTAGGCACACACACAGTACAGACAGGTAGCGGATCGTGAGGAGATATTCACTGATTTTGACTAAAAGTGATTTTGACAAAAAGCGTTCTCCAGAATCGCTGTGAAAACAGACTTGACCTGTGTTGAACCTTGCCTTGTCTTTTTCCAGTCTGTCCGCCTGTCCCCACTGTAAAAGCAAAGCAGGCTGTGTGTGTGTGTGTGTGTGTGTGTGTGTCTGTGTGTGTGTGTCTGTGTGTGTGTGTGTGTGTGTGTGTGTGTCTGTGTGTGTGTGTGTGTGTGTGTGTGTGTGTGTGTGTGTGTGTGTGTGTGTGTGTATGTGTGTCTGTGTGTGTGTCTGTCTCTAAAAGCTTCCAGCAGCTTTCAAAGCACTTGTTGCTAACAGCGGGATATTTACTCTAACGGGAACAGAGCGAGAGTGTAACCCCGGGTCACTGCACTCTGCAACAACACGCACGCACACACGCACACACGAGAGGGAGAGAGAGAGAGAGAGAGAGACAGACAGACAGACAGACAGACAGACAGACAGACAGACAGACAGACAGACAGACAGACGAGAATAATACATACAAATGTGTTAACAATATATGAATACAAATAAACGCATAATATCCGGCGCATCCCTGTTTGTTTTCATACGGAGGCTCCGTCGATGTGACGTCACTTCAGGTTTGCACTGGATTGTGGGTCAGAATCGCCCAAATAGGATGCAGTTTTCAACACTAACAATCTTGGCCGGATGAAGTAGGACATCCGGGTACTTCTAACCATCCTAAATCTGGCCACAAGAATCGGGGAAACCCTAAATCTTTTTTCTACCATACTGAATAGTAGATAGTATGGGGATTGGCACGCGGCCACGATTACAGTTCCAAAATGGCGGCATGTCTGTTTCCACTGTAAATATTTATGACTGAGATTTCCGATGTTCACTGTCAAACCTAAAAGCTCTTCTCATTGACACACACACACACACACACACACACACACACACACACACACACACACACACACACACACACACACACACACACACACACACACATAGACAGAAAGACACACACACACATACACAGACACACACACACAGACACACACAGACACACATACACACACACACAGACAGACACACACACACACACAGACACAGAAAGACAGACACACACACACGCACACACGCACGCACAGACAGACAGACAAGGCAAGGCAAGGCAAGGCAAGTTTATTTATATAGCACAATTCAGACACAAGGCCACTCAAAGTGCTTTACAGGGGCAAGATTAGAATACATTATAAAACATTTAAAAGCGAATAAAAGAAGCAAATAAAAATAAAATAAAAACTCGATTTAAAAACATAATAAAAGAAGCAAATAAAATGAAAATTGCAAGTTAAAAAGGAAACAAAAAAGTCTTCAGACTCGATTTAAAAGAACTGAGAGTTGCAGCAGACCTCAAGTTCTCTGGGAGTTTGTTCCAGATTGTTGGTGCATAAAAACTAAAAGCTGCTTCTCCTTGTTTAGTCCTAACTCTAGGGACTGTAAGTAGACCTGTCCCAGACGACCTAAGGGCTCTGGACGGTTCATAACTTATCAGCATATCAGTAATGTATTTTGGCCCTAAACCATTTAGTGCTTTATAAACCAACATCAGAATTTTGAAATCAATTCTTTGAGTGACTGGAAGCCAATGTAAAGACCTCAGAACTGGGGTAATGTGATCCACCTTTTTGGTCCTAGTGAGGACTCGAGCAGCAGCGTTCTGAATTAGCTGAAGCTGTCTGATTGATTTTTTTGGAAGGCCAGCAAGGACACTGTTACAGTAGTCAAGTCTACTAAAGATAAATGCATGGACAAGTTTTTCTAAATCTTGCTGAGACATAAGCCCTTTAATTCTTGATATGTTTTTTAGGTGGTAGTAGGCTGATTTATTGATTGATTTTATGTGTTTCTTGAAATTCAAGTCAGAGTCTACAACAACACCAAGATTTCTGGCTTGGGGTGTAGTTTCTAACATAATGGATGTAAGCTGTGCGCTGACTTTTAATTGTTCATCTTTGGCACCAAAGACAATTACTTCAGTTTTATCGTTGTTTAATTGAAGGAAATTTTGGCACATCCAATCATTGATTTGTTCAATGCACTTACTCAGTGCCTGTATTGGACTGTAGTCTCCTGGTGATATGGTTATGTAAATTTGTGTGTCGTCTGCATAATTATGGTAGCATAATTTGTTCTTATTCATAATCTGAGCTAGTGGGAGCATGTAGATGTTAAATAGAAGAGGGCCAAGAATGGAACCTTGGGGGACCCCGCATGTAATATTTGTCCGCTCAGATGTGAAATTGCCTATTGACACATAGTAGTCTCTATCCTTTAAGTAGGATTCAAACCAGCTTAGTACAGTTCCCGAAAGTCCAACCCAGTTGGCTAGTCGATCTAGTAATATGCTGTGGTCAACTGTATCAAAAGCGGCACTGAGATCCAGTAAAACTAAGACAGAACTTTTGCCACTGTCTGTGTTTAAATGGATGTCATTGAGGACCTTAACCAGAGCAGTCTCAGTACTGTGGTGTTGTCGAAATCCTGACTGGAAGACATCAAAGCAGTTATTCATTGCTAAGTAGTTATTTAGCTGTTGATAAACAGCTTTTTCAATGATTTTACTTAAAAATGGTAGGTTAGATATGGGCCTATAATTTTTCATGAGTGATGTATCTAGATTGTTCTTTTTTAAGAGTGGCTTGATGACTGCTGTTTTCAGGGCCTGTGGGAATACACCTGTCTGAAGGGACATATTGACAATTTGTAGAACATCTGAGGCCATACAGCTAAAAACAGTTTTAAAGAAGCCTGTGGGCAGAATGTCAAGGCAACAGGATGAGGAGTTCAGGTGTTGTATAATGTCCTCCAGGTTTTTGTGGTTTATAAGATAAAATTCTGTCATTGCATTTGAATTGATTTTAAGAGGGAACACATATGTTGAACTTGGTATTGATGCAGTGACAGCTTGTCTAATTTTGTGAATTTTCTCAGTAAAGAAGGAGGCAAATTCATTGCAGGCCCTCGTGGAAAGATGCTCAGACGCTACTGGCACAGGAGGGTTTGTTAATCTGTCGACAGTAGCAAACAGGGCACGTGCATTGTTGTTGTTTTTGGTGATGATGTCAGAAAAGAAAGAATGCCTTGCATTTCTCAGTTCTGAGTTAAACGTGCACAGTTTCTCTTTGAAGATGTCATAATGAACCTGGAGATTTGTTTTTCGCCACCTGCGTTCTGCTTTACGGCACTCTCTTCTTTCTATTCTGACCTGCGGGGCATTTCTCCAAGGAGATCTTTTCTTACCAGAGACAACCTTCATCTTAGTGGGCGCAATAGCATCTATAACACTTGTAAGTTTGCCGTTAAAGTTGTCTAAGAGCTCCTTAACTGAGTTACAGGGGAGGGGTGGTACCGAAGAAAATGCTTGAATGAATGTTTCACTGGTATTTTCTGTAATATACCGCTTTTTGATTACTTTTGACTGATCAATTGTGTGAACAGACATTGTACTCTCAAAAAATAAACAGGAATGGTCCGTGAGGGGACCCATATCTGCCACTGTTATGTCTGAAATGTTCATTCCTCTGGAAATGATAAGGTCCAGCGTGTGCCCTTTGTTATGAGTTGGTTTGTCAACATGCTGATTTAGTCCAAAGTTGTCAAGGACACAGCACAGTTCTTTCGCACATCTGTCCTCTGGTTTGTCAGTATGAATATTGAAATCTCCGACGATTAATACACAGTCAAACTCAGTACAGATTACAGACAGCAGTTCAGTAAATTCATCAAAAAAGCTTGCATTGTATTGTGGTGGCCGGTAGATATTGATGAAAATAGCTCTAGAGGCTGAATTTAACTGTAGAGCCACATACTCAAATGAATCAAAATTTCCATAAGACATCTTTTTGCATTGTAGAGATTCTTTAAACAGAATAGAAACCCCCCCTCCTTTTTTATGCATTCTGGATTCACTCACAAAATTGTAATTTGCGGGGGCGGACTCTATAAGAACAGCTGAGCTGTTATCTTGGTCTAACCAAGTTTCAGTTAAAAACATAAAATTAAGATTGTGCCTAGTAATAAGATCATTAATTAAAAATGTTTTACCTGCCAAGGATCTGATGTTTAATAAACCTAAATTTAGTGTGTTCGAAGCATTGTCAGCCCGATTTATTTCAGCACACTGTGGCTGAAGACGAATGCTTATCAGATTTGATACATTTACAGGATTTAAGAGTTTCCTGTTACTTGAGATACACTTTGAGAAACAGGGCCCCAGCTTATCCTGTGAGTCGTAGGCGTTAACTAAGTAGCCGCGGCCCGGCACATATCAACAAGTGCTGACATCATCAGTCTCCCTAGCCTGATGATGAAGACGTCGCGGTGGGATCAGAGGGGGTTTGCGTGGCGGGGTGAAGAGCTGGGCACTGTGGCTTAGATTGGCGAGTTGAGGGGGACGTTGACTGCTGGGGGTACATATGATTTCTTTAAATCCCAGATCAGGAGAGGATGGAGAAAGGGTGGGGGGGGTGGTTGAAGGAGAGAAACGAGGAGAGAGAGGTCGGCTTGGTGTTGACCTGCGTGGTCCAGGGGAGACGGGGATGGGTGGAGCCCCCTCCTCTCTGCCCTGATATCTCTCCTGGTCTGAGCTGTCATCTGGGGCCGGCAGTTGTCCTTCGGCGCTGCTGCTACGCTGTGTTATCTTCTTCTCCTGGGCCTTGTCCTTGGCACGAACAGATTGGTGACGTAGGACGTACATCACGTTGGATGTGAATAGTTTGACTCCAGCCTTATTTAGACAAAGTCCATCTGTCTTAAAAAGCTGCTTGCGGTTCCAGAAAATGTTAAAATTGTCAATAAAATGCACTGAGTGGTCAGGGCACACAGTTGAAAGCCATGTGTTCAGTGCTAACAGTCTAGTGAATCGCTCAGGTCCTCTTCTGATTGGTGGCAGAGGACCACTGATAAACACCTCAGCATTCAGTGAGCTGACCGTGTTCAGGAGATTCTTAAAGTCCTGTTTCAACATTTCAGACTCTTGTTTTACAACATCATTTGATCCGATGTGCAGAATGATGTTCTTTACAGTAGTGTGTGCAGCTGCAATTTCCAGGATTCTCTCTTCTAGGTCCGACACCATATCATTTGGAAAGCAGAGTACTTTGGTATCAACACTAAACATGCTTTTCATATCTCTAACAGAAAAGTCTCCAACTATCAGGGTTTCAGGCCTGGTCGTTAGCTTGGTTAGCCCGGTTGTTAGCTCTCTCTGTGGCTCTTGGCTTTCGGGCCTTACCTTGTTGTGTGAAGGCGCTATGCTATCTTGGTCATCAGAGGGAAATCCAGGGACTTGCATCAGTGGAGTAAACCGGTTCGACACTTGCACACTTGTTTGCTGTGGAAGTTTGTTGTTGTTACCTCTCTCCCTTGCAGTAATCCATTGCTGCGGCCTCCGAGGCGCGGGGGTTGAGGAGGCACCGTGCCGGAGTGATAACGCAGGCCAGCCATCCAGATCAGTCATCTCATGGTGCTCGGCCCTGCCGGTTATCCGTCCTCCCTTTTCCAATCTCTTTGGCCTTCCACCAAGACGATTCCAGGGAGGGTTATCACTAACCTGGACACGGCCCTTTTGTTTCTTCATAGCCTTGTCGGTGCTAGTTAGCTGTGCGTTAGCTTGATCTTGTCCACTGTTTAAAGTCACTGATAGAGTGGTGTCGTTCCCACATAGTCCATTCACATCAATGTTCATTTCTATTCGATTAATTTTTGTTTCCAGTGCTGTAATCCTCTGTAGGAGTGTTTGATAGTCCTCGTTAGATAAGGGAGGCATCTTGCTGCTAATTAGCTTTAGCTGAGCGCCTCGCTTCCAGTCACCACAGGCTTGTCCTGTTGTTAGGCCCCCCTCACGTTCTATTGAGAAGGTCGTAAAAGTGTCCAAAAATGCCTGTAGTATCTATAAAAGTAAAAATAAATTACAGTCCCTTTGATTTGTATGTATCCAGGACCTGCTGCTAAATTTATTATCGAGGAAAAATAAGAATGTAAGCAAAAAGTGCAAGAGGAGGAGAGAGCAAGCAGAAAAGCGTCTGCACAGTAGGAAAGCAGGAAGACAGACAGGACAGACAGACAGACAGACAGACAGACACACACACACGCACACACACGCACGACGCGCACACACACACACACACAGTATGGACAGGTAGCAGATCATGACGTAACATTCACTGATTTTGACAAAAAGTGATTTTGACAACAAGCATTTCTCCAGCATCACTGACTGCACCTTTAAACTGTGTGTGGGCTCCTGTTCTGTCCTGAGTTATTTTTAACTTCAGCAGGGAAACAGAAATTCCCCCAAAACACCTAAAAATACCCAGAGAGAGAGAGAGAGAGAGAGAGAGAGAGAGAGAGAGAGAGAGAGAGTGTTGCCTTTATAACACGGCCAGATAAAAACCATTAACTCAAAAACACATGAACCTTGAAATAAACTCGGATAAGATCTAAAACTAACGTGTGTGTGTGTGTGTGTGTGTGTGTGTGTGTGTGTGTGTGTGTGTGTGTGTGTGTATGTGTGTATGTGTGTGTGTGTGTGTGTTTGTTTGTGTGCATACGTGTGTGTGTGTGTGTGTGTTTGTGTGTTTGTTTGTTTGCGTACATGTGTGTGTGTGTGTGTGTGTTTGTTTGTGTGTGTGTGTGTGTGTGTGTTTGTGTGTTTGTTTGTTTGCGTACGTGTGTGTGTGTGTGTGTGTGCATGTGTGTGTGTGTGTGTGTGTTTCTTTTGTGGTGTTTTTCTTTGTGTGCGTACGTGTGTGTGTGTGTGTGTGTGCGTGTGTGTGTGTGAAGATTCTAAAACTAACATGGCAGCCACGATAACACACTCAACAGTCGGTCATTATTCCTACAAGGTTCAGCAGTGGGCCAGTGTTCACTTTGTCTGTGTGTGCCCATTCTATTTTATTTCCTAGCTTTTTCACTGATATTACATCACTACATTCTGAGCTGCAGATTAAAGGAGCTACGAGGAACTTTTTAATATTTCTGAAACAATCTGATTTTTCACACACGCAAGCAGGCTCTAACGCACGCACACACACACACGCACACACACACACACACACACAGGCATGCACGTACGCACACACACACACACACACACACACACACACACAGGCATGCACGTACACAGGCACGTACGTACGCACGCATGCACGCACACGCAGGCACGCACGCACACACACACACGCACGCATGCACGCACACACACGCACACACACAGTTCCCCCAGGGTCACAGAAACAGCAGAACGTTCAAGAGATAGCGCTTAATAAATCAGACAAAATGCAAAATCAAATGACGTGCGAGAAAGACATCCATTATTAATATATTCATGATCATAATGTCAAACTGAAACCCAATAGATTTGACTTTTTCTCACACACACACACACACACACACACACACACACACACACACACACACACACACACACACACACACACACACACTCTCTCTCTCTGTCTTGCCAAAACTGAAAGCGAAAACGTCTCCGGGACATAAGAAATCAAAAGGGCATTTTACTATTGGCATGAATTCACTCACACTAAACCCTATTGAGCAATCAAAACATTCATGTGAGAGAGAGAGAGAGTGTGTGTGTGTGTGTATGTGTGTATTGCACTGATAGCCTGAAGCGATGGAATTAATATGATCTGGGTTGAACCTCTGTAATACTAACTGAAGGCATAAAGTGTGTGTTTTGCCTACGTGGAGTTTCTCAGTAGTTTCGACACCCACACTTCCCCTGTTTAGGTGTGTGTGTGTGTGTGTGTGTGTGTGTGTGTGTGTGTGTGTGTGTGTGTGTGTGTGTGTGTGTTTGGGGGGTGTTTGTATGTGTGTGTGTGTGTGTGTGTGTTTGTTTGTGTGTGTTTTAAGAACACATTTGGGGTCTTATACCTTGATTGACAATCATTTTGTGCTGTTAAAAGTTTAAGATTGTATACTGTATATGTTTTGAATGTACGGGGACATTGAGAGCCATAAAGTACAATGTATTATTATTATTAAGAAATACTGGGGGCGCCCTTAGCTCAGTTGGTAGGGCGTCCCCCCCCCATGGGCCTCGGCCAGCAGCGGACCCGGGTTTGATTCCAGCCCGCGGTCGTTCTCTGCATGTCACTCCCCTCTCTGCCCCATTTCAACTCTGTCTCTACACTATCAATCAAGCATAAAAATGCCAAAAAAATATCTTAAAAAAAAAATAAAGAAATACTGACGGTGTGTGTGTGCATGAAAGAAGTAGTTTACTCTTCGTCCGTTGCATTTTTCAGCGTGTGTTTTTCAGATCAATTGTACATCTGAACAGTGTTTGTGTGTATGTTTGGTGTGTCCGTGTGTGTGTGTGTGTGTCCGTGTGTGTGTGTGTGTGAGACTGCCTACCTCCACATACCTTTTTTTACAACTCTAATTCCTTGTGGTGTCTACTGTACACTTTGTGTTTATGTATGTGTGTGTGTGTGTGTGTGTGTGTGTGTGTGTGTGTGTGTGTGTGTGTGTGTATTTGCGTGCATACTCATCTCTGACGCAGGTAGCCTGTCGTTACCGCCGGTTGTTGGCGGTTAGACG
Source organism: Hyperoplus immaculatus (assembly GCA_949357725.1). NCBI lineage: Eukaryota > Metazoa > Chordata > Actinopteri > Uranoscopiformes > Ammodytidae > Hyperoplus > Hyperoplus immaculatus. The sequence goes on along the minus strand of OX442358.1, from coordinate 31,166,621 downwards.
CTGAGGTGAAGAGTTGAAACTTTAATCACTGTTTTGATCGGAGTGTCGAGGGGCGTGTGTTTTTGTGTGTGTGCGTGTGTGTTTTTGTGTGAGTGTGTGTGTGTGTGTGCATGTGTGTGTGTGTGTGTGTGTGTTTGTGTGTGCGCGCGATTGTGTGTGTGTTTCTGTGTGTGTGGGATGTTTGCACAAGTGTTTGTTTATACACTTATCCTTGTTTCGGTGAATATCATTTAGAGTTTGTCTCTGTGAAAAGGATCCCTTTGCAAATCTTTGCATAATATGAATAAAATAAATTTATTCTACTTTTGAGCGCCTTTCAAGTCACCCAAGGACACTAATGCACAGATGAAATAAACACCTCCAATGGTTAAAGCAGCTATGAGGAACTGTCTGTTTAAACTACAAATATATCTTACGTGCAGAAAACTAGTCAATCTTTATTTATACAGGTAAATCCCATTGAGACAGGAGACTCTTTTTCAAGGGAGACCTGTTCCCATTTACACGTTACCATTCACACACACATTCATACACCGATAGCAGGCTAAGGGATACAACAACCATGACACAAGTGGCAGGGCGGGGATCGAACCGCCAACCCTTTGATCATTGGCCGACCCGCTCTACCAACTGAGCCACGGTCGCCCCAAACTGTGTCAGCTGGAGTCAAACTAGATCTAACTGATTCTTATATTTCTGTGTGTGTTGCACTTTGGCACAACTGCTGTAATACTGTTATAAAACACACACACACACGCACGCACGCACTCACGCACGCACACACACACACACACACACACACATACACACACATACACACACACACACACACACACACGCACACACACACACACACACACACACACACACACACAGCAACTTTAAATCACCTCTGATGTTCTACCTTCCAGTCATAGAATAATTCATTTCAGTGCAGCATTAAATAAAGACTTGTAGAGACTTGACATGTGTTTCATATAAGAAAATTATCAATCAGATTCATTTTAATGTACGTTATACAGCCCTGGAAAAAATGAAGAGACCGCTCCAAATGTTCAGTGTCTCTTGTTTCACTATTTAGAGGCATATGTTTGAGTAGAATGAACATTTTGGTTTTATTCTATAAACTACTGACAACATTTCTACCAAATGCACAGTAAAAGTTTAGTCATTAAAGAGCATTTCCATTAAGTAATGTAGAGATGAAGATTGAAGAAAAATCCAGACTGGTCTCTTAATTTTTAACCCGTTCTGTGTGTGTGTGTGTTTGTATGTGTGTGTGTGTGAGAGTGGAGAGTGAGAGTGTGTGTGTGTCTGTGTGCGTCTGGGTGTGTGTGTGTGTGTGTGTGTGTCTGTGTGTGTGTCCGTGTGTGCTTCTGTGTGTGTGTGTGTCTATGAGTGAGATTAACCCGTTCAGATCCTCAATGTAGGCTTTGTGACTTTCCCTAATATGCTAAGAGCTGTACTTATTGTTATTTAAAGGTGCTCTGAGGAACTTTCAGGTTGTGTTAATTCTAGCGGCCCCTTTGGATAAAAGCGGTAGTGTTTTTACCACGTTGTTCCTGGGTGAGCGTATACCCATGACAAAGGCATTAAGAAAAAAAATAGCATTCTTTCTTTGCACTGATGGTATCGTTTGTTGTTACATGTAATCTATGATCATCAGAGGATAGATGAGAGTTTCAGAAATATTTAAAAGTTCCTCGTAGCACCTTTAAATAGCAAAGAGTTCCACTGAAGAAGCAGATAAAAAACTGTGACAGACAACAGCAGACTGGTGGCGCCATCTGGTGTTTGCTTATGACCCTTACATAATGTGACCAGTCAAAATGTCTCATAAAATCAATTGTTTTTCATTCTACCACATGTCCATATTTCTGCATATTTTGGACCAAGGCCTAGTGCCGCCATCTTGAAAGTGTCATAGTTGGAATGTCATTCCAACATTGTTAAACAAGCATTGTTTAAAATTTAGAATTGTTCTTGTCCTTGAAGGCCTCTGTAGCTTCTGTTATTATTCGAAAGAGGTGGGGTTACCCAGGGAGCGTTGCATTCTTGAACTTTGTAGAACTTTCTTGATGATGTCATGTTACACACTGCACCTTTAATTAGGCTATAGTGTACTTACCAATTTAATTCTATTTCCAGCCACTCTACACCTCTGTCTAAAATGTTTCTCTTTACCAGCTTGTTGTGTATTTGTATTGTATATTGTGTTTGTGTTGTTGTTTTTCATTGTAAATGAAGGTCAACCCCTCAGTGATATCTCCAGTATAAATAAAGGTTAAATAAATCTTAGTGTTGGCAAATACCACAACAAAACAACAACATTTGAAAAATACTAGGATTAAAAATGATTTATAAAAAGTACTAAGTGAAAAATTTGACCTGATACAAAGCAGTAAAACATGAAAAGTTAAAAAGTTAAAATAACTGAATTTATATTCAAGAAAGATATCTTAACGTTTTTCTGTTGTAACAAAACACTACTGCTTTTGTCCAAAGGGGGCACTAGAATTAACAGACACTGGCCGCGTTTCCCAGATTCGATCGTTCTTTGGGACCAAAGAAGGGTCAAAAGAAGGGTTCGCCAAAGAGGGAGCGTTAAGATACGGGTGTTTCCCAGATGGCTTCTTAAGTGCCTTCTTTGGAGAACGCGTAAGACGAAGCGAAAGAAGTACTTTGGTGGGAGCTGTCCACCGCGGTCGTGCTGAAACTGAATAAATCGATGCCAGGCGAATCGATCACCCACCTCTTTATCAGCGCATAAGTCACACACAGCGCCCCGTGGTCACCCCCACACAGGTGGAATTAGGCTACGCATGTATCGTGTGTGTGTGGGGGTGTGTGGGTGCGGGGGGGGGGTTGTGTGGCAACAAGTGTATCCAAGTAGTAATCAAGCCCATTAGCGCATATATACCCCGTGGATAGGCACACACATGTGAGAGTGGAAGAAAGCGGCAGCAAAAGAAACTAGAACTGCAAGCAGTTGTGAACGGGGGCCAAGCCTCCCACGCGACTCGGGATCGGGCGTCGTCGTCCGCTGCGCCGGCCCCTCGCTTCACGGAATCCGGGGATGTAAAGTTTTTGAATGTGGGATGTTCGGTGTGGGAGTTATAGCCCCACACGCGTTTTCTTTGCTTTTTGAGGTTTTGGCGCCCTCTATGGATGACATTCGCAAAACTATGTTAGATGGAAAGATGCAGCGCAATGTACCGAACAAGTGGATGTCAAGTTTTTGAATGTGGGATGTTCGGTTTGGGAGTTATAGACCAAAAGGCAAAGAAATTGCAGAGAAAGATGCTCAAGTGGATAAGGAGATGTATACTTTTTTTTTTGGCGCCCCCTTTTGGCGAAATTTTCCAGTTTTTTTTGAGTATGTTCATTAGGACAGTACGACCATATTTCTAAAATATTGTGTTGATACGATGTATAGTTTTGGATTTATGATCACTTACGTACAAGGTATTACAAGGAAGCTAATCGGCGAATCTTTAAAGCGCTACCGTTTGGTCTTCCGTTGGTCGTAGAAAAATTATTTGACCAACTTTTGCTCGTGGGAGTCGGTGGAGCATAATGCTTTTGGTTTCGTCCTAATCGGGCAAAAACTGTAGGAGGAGTATGTTTTGGTGACTGACACAGTTTTTGCGATGTAGCGAAAAATCTATAATACTGTTTCTTCTTCCCCAGCTGGGTTGGAGTGCACTGGGGTGCAGTAGCCTTGGCAACTGGTCTAGTTTGGGATGCGTTTTGATTTTGTTGCCCTTTTTTTCTTTTGCATGCAAGCTGCCTTTCCTGCTCTATTCTCTCCTTCTCTGGGGAGTCAGTGAGGTTACAGCTTGACATTTTATTTTGTTGTTGGGTTCCTTTCCTGGCTGCACCCTTTGGATAATATGTGACAACCAACCCCCCAAAAAATGTGACCACCAACCCCAACTGGAATTTCTTGCTAGCATCAAGGCCAACAACCATCCGACAACTAATTAGCTTGCTAAAACAATCTAAACTATAGCTTACCCTTCACACTTTTTTATGGTAACAAGTGTTTTGTTTTAAACCCATTGTGTAAAAGCCTAGAAGAAAAATACTGAGGAGCCAAATATTTTCAATTTGACATGAAAAACACTAACAGTCCTCTCACCTCTAATTCAGCAGTCTAACTCCAAGGAAGACTATGTAGGTGACCTCTGATCCCAGTTGTGGATATTTACATACCAACATTTAACAGACAGCACCTTCTGGTTCCGAGATATAACGATTGTGACAACCTACCCGTGTGACATATTACCCTGTTCTCCCCTACACACAACACAAATCAACACAACACACCTCTACAAAAAAAAACATGAGCCCACAATACATAGCCCAGATGAGAAAGTGGTATGGATAGTCCCTGTGCATAAGCAGCTGTTACTCGTAGATAACAGTACACAAATACTAGCTCTGCCAGTGCATAGTATGATAGGAAAACATTTCAATTATGCTAAAAGAAAAAGCAATCAAGTGTGCAAATATACAGGTGCAAAATGGAAAAAGGAAGAGAGAGAGCTAATTCTGGAATGCTGCTACTTTTTTTTTTAACAGGCAAATATTTGTGTTTCCAATTCTGCTCGCTGGAGGGCACCACATGCCGCCTTTAGCGTCACTTATGAGGTTGTCCGATGCTGGTGGGTGCGACGGTAGGGCTGCGACTGTGAGCTCAGCAGAACCTTGGTGTACTGGATCTCGGGGAGGACGAGCTTCAGGCACAGCTCCTGTTCCTGGCTCGATAAGCTTTGGCTGACATTGTGTGGGAGGTCGTAGCCCAAAATGTCCACTTCCCCAATGGGTTGCCAGGGACGGAGATCCTTGTTTTTGATCTGCGCGGCCGAGCGGAGGAGAGGCGTTTGCGTGCCGAAGCAGCTTTTCATCAGCCTCTCCTGGGCTTGCTGTAGGTGTAGCAGCTCCCTGGCCACGCAGGCTGGACCGAGGGCAGACAGCTGGCGCCACAGCGAGGCGTTGAAGTGGTCGTAGAGTCGCGCGTCCAAGGAGTTCCAGGCCCGGATCTTTTCTGGAAGTCCCGGCGTGAGGCTGCGTTTTGACGTGCGCATGTTGAGCTTGACGTAGAGAATGTCCTCGAGGTCCCAGGACAGGAGATGACGGAGGAGAATCAGCGACTCGTCAAAGTGCTCTGAAATCATCACCAGGGAGAAGATGTTCTCCGCCCGGGCCACAGACTCCAGTGCGTACTCCACGTCTGTTGCGGGGCGATCCTTGTCCCCGCCCAGGTCAAAGGTCAGGGTGTTGCGTGCGAACATGGAGTCCTTCTCGTTCGCTCGGTAGTAGCGCTCGGGCTCCTCCAGGAAAGCTTCCAGGGAGCGATTGGGGACTCTGTTGAAGCTCTGGCACTCAGTGAAGTAACCGAACGAGGATTCGAACATGGAGGCCGGTTCTCGGAGGATGGTGATGTATTTGGTGTCGCTGGGCATAATGCGCCGCAGCTCCGTCTCATTCAAGCGCAGGTGGTTGGCGATAATGTTGGCCGGGAGCGTGTGCTCGTGGACAAAGTGGGAGTCGAAGGTGCGCGGGTAGCAGAACTGGTTTTCGCAGGAAATCACGGGTAGCGCCACCGTCAGGTTGTTGCTTTCAGCGAAGCGGAAGAGAATGTTCTGCATGGTGCTGCTGGCCGTTTTGTGGGTCTTGAGGAAGGCCACGTTAGTGTGCTTGGGTTTCAGGCCCGGGGCCGGATGGGAACGGAGCGAGGGACAGCCGGTGTCCTTGAAGGCCTGCATGCTCCTGGGGGGGGGGGGGGGGGGAGAAAAGGAAAAGTGCAATGATGAGGTATTTTAAGGGGCATGTGTTTTAGTGTGTGTGTCTGTGTGTGTCTGTGTGTTTGCATACGTGTGGGGGCATGTTTCAATCACTCACCAGTTCCAGTGGCCCCCTTGGTGCAGCAGGAGACTGACAGAGCTGATGGCAACGATTAATAGGAATATCTTCTTCAGCGACATTCTCTCTCTGAATGCCTGTGGGAAAAGACAAGACAAGAAAATAAAATAAACGAAAAGATAAGAAACTTTTCTGTTTCCATTTTAACCTGCACTTTTATTGTATGTAAATGTTCTGCTTCTATTCATTAGCTTTTAAATGTATAATTTCTATTCGTTCGTTTTTCTAATGTGTTTTATGTATTTTAATCTTGCCCCTGTAAAGCACTTTGAGTGGCCTTGTGTCTGAATTGTGCTATAGAAATAAACTTGCCTTGCCTTGCCATCAGAGGGAGAAGGTCCTGACTGAGTCTTTGCCCCACCCCCACACACACACACACACACACACACACACACAGTAACAGACAGACCATGGACTAATTAGCCACACAC
>OX442358.1:31152762-31157762 GCA_949357725.1 Hyperoplus immaculatus | reverse complement strand
AAAATCAGTATGAGACTTTTAAAGTCAAAAAACATCCAACGTACTGAATACAGCTGTGTTTTGCATAAAACACATCTGTGTGTTGTTGCTGCCAGGAAAGAGTCATTCAAAGATGCATGTGTGTATTGTTTTGATGCTAAAAACAGTTTTGAAATGGGATTATTAGGTTTTGTTTCAAGAGTTTCATTTTGCCGTATAAGTTAGAAGATTATCTCCCTGTGCTTTGTCTCATTCAGCCTGTGTGTTAAGTTTTGACACAGTGGGCCAAAGTCTGCAACATGTCTGTAAGCAATCGGCAAAAGCTGTACTTGATGTTGTTGTAAAATTGGACAGAGCAGCAAACTTACATCTGACAAAAACGTCTACAAAAAAAAAGAAGCAATCAACTAATGGTGAGGAATCAAGTCTGCGTTATGGAAAATATTGAACACACACACGCACGCACGCACGCACACACACACACACACACACACACACACACACACACACACACTGACACACTGCCTCCTCAGCCCCACCCACCTTCTCACCTGTTTACTATGGACTAATTAACCACACACTATTATAGGCCAAAATACGTGTGTGGCTAAAATAGTGTGTGGTTCATTAGTCAACACCCCGCCCTCCCATTAATTGCAGAAAAATCCCTAATAAGTAATGATGTATTACTAGTAAATCTAGATCCCTTTTTTGAACCATTGATTGCAGAAAAATCCCTATACACAGGACAGTGTTTTTAGAACATTGCTCCGTGGCCTACAACATAAGCAACAAAAAAATAAAAATCAGGAAAAATTATGCTGTAATCATGCCAGGCCACTATAATGTCACGTCAAACACTATAAAAGCACATTGTGAGCATGTTTAGTGCCTACTTAAAGGCCTACTTCACCGGTGGGAATATGAAGATGTATTGACTTCTGAGATCCTATGTAGTATAAATGTGCAAAGAAAATTGAAATTGGTTCATCCTAGCCTGAGAAAAGGCAGAAAGAGTGTTTTTTTAACCCTATATTTCTCTTTCTGTGACATCACAGAAAGAGAAATATAGGGTTAAAAAAATACTTACTTTGTAAATATTACTGTGATGTCACAGTAAAAGACATCACAGTAATATTTACAAAGTAAGGTTTTTTTTAACCCTATATTTCTCTTTCTGTGATGTCACAGAAAGAGAAATATAGGGTTAAAAAAAACACTCTTTCTGCCTTTTCTCAGGCTAGGATGAACCAATTTAATTTTTTTTGCACATTTACACACACACACACACACACACACACACACACACACACACACACACACACACACACACACACACACACACACACACACACACGCTGTCACCCACCTTTGTCATCTTGGAGCTGTGGTGTGATGTGGCGGTGTTCTCCCCTTCCCTTTCTTCTTCTTGTTAATACATTTATTTACTTAAGTTGTTACTTCTTTTTACAGTTGGCTCTCCCTTTAAAACGTGGCTCTGTGTCGGTGGGTCGGAGCTGTCTGTGTGTCTGTCTCTCTCTCTCTCTCCCTGTCTGGGGGAATGGTTCAGGTGTCGGAGGGAGCAGCCCAAACTTGACTTTGACTTGACTTGAGATCCGCTGCCTGTCATCATTCAGAAATGCTGCTCTCTCCCTCCCTCTGTCTCTGTCTCTCTCTCCCTCCCTCTCTTTCTCTCCCTCTGTCTCCCTCTCTCTCTCTCTCTCTCTCTCTCTCTCTCTGTCTCCCTCTCTCTCGCTCTCCCTCTCTCTCTCTCTCTCTCTCTCTCTCTCTCTCTCTCTCGTGTTTTTTTGTGTGCCAGTGATGCGGGGATGCACCATCTCTACCATTGTGTCCTTGAGCAAGACACTTAACCCCCAAACTGCTCCAGGGGCGCTGTACTATGGCTGACCCTGCGCTCTGACCCCCTCTGGAGTGTGTCTGTCTGTCTGTACTATGGCTGACCCTGTGCTCTGACCCCCTCTGGAGTGTGTCTGTCTGTCTGTACTATGGCTGACCCTGTGCTCTGACCCCCTCTGGAGTGTGTCTGTCTGTACTATGCTGACCCTGTGCTCTGACCCCCTCTGGAGTGTGGGAACTTGAGAGGGGAGATGAGGAAAGACAAATTTCAATGTAAATGAAAAAAAATTACTAATAAAGATAACTTTTGTTTAAAAATGTATTTATTATTATTCTTCCGGACAATTACACACAATACACAATTTTCTCTTTGCATATTCATACATATTACGTTGTGCTATCGTCCGAAGGGTGGCAGGAGAAGCCAAAGGCTTATCAGGTCCCGCCCCCACTGCCATAAGATTCAGATACACAGAAGATGCATTCCAATACACAGACAGTTTTAGGTCTCTTTATTCATAGCCAGTGTACAACATACATGCTTTCCATTTTCCTCTCTGCCTGTGACAATGCAGATAGTGATGTGGCCTTGTCCATTTCTTCTCTGGTAGTCTAAACACATCTGCAAAAGTATTCAAAACAGTCAGTCTGTCTGCTGACCTCGGCTGCAGGCCCATAACATGTAGTGTATTTACAAATTCTTCAGTCAGTGAATTAGTAGTATTTAGTAAATCAATGTTTGTATCCCCACAGATAAATATCTTCTTTTGATTTGACTTAGAAAGTAATTCTCCCACGTATTCTATAAAGTCTTCCATTTTTGAATCAGGTGTTCTGTACACACAGCTGATAATTAACATGTATCTTTCATTTGAATTTCAATAGTCACACGTTCCATTAGGTTATCAATTGCAGAGCACATTGTCTTTACGATTTTAAACCTTATATTTTGACACAAACCAGTTTAAATCCCTTTAGTTCAAAGTCCATGCTTTTGCCTTCTTTAATCCATGTTTCTGACACTGCAATGATGCTGAACTGGTTGGAGAATTTCTGTAGATATTCCTTAATTTGTGAAAAGTTTGTGTAGAGACTTCTGCTACTAAAAATTAATGATGGACAATTTCCCATTAGTTTGAAAGCATCTGATGAATTGATCCTCAGTATGGTAATGACAGTCTCTTTTTCCAATAGTGTAGAAGTGATTGTCTGGGTCAGTGATTTCATTTGGGTCCGATAATAATGATTAGCTAATAACTCCAGCCTTTCATGATCATTTATCCAAGCGGATGTTTTGCTCATTCTCGCTGCTTGGGTTGATCAGATCCTCTTCCCTCCGGAATTGATCCAGATCCTCCTCCGTTTTGATTTGCACAATTTTGGCTTCTTCGGGTGTAGCTCCCTTCATTTTGATGAAGATTCTTCCATCTCTCGTCCAAGTTTGTTGGACCTGTCCACATTTTTTTAACCCTCTTGCTTGATAGCCAAGATAAGCCTTTCTCTTGGTTAAATTTTCACTCATTCCAATTTGTTCACCTTTAAGCTTCTTGCCTTGACTGAGCAGATTTATCTTATGCTTTCTACTCACAAATTTCAGAATGACAGCACGCTTTTTGGCGAATTTCCCCTTCGGGAGAAGAAAACAGGACTCCACGTTCTCTAGATCCAGATTAATGGCTTTGCTTCTCAGAAACATTGCCACTTTGTGTTTATTCTAGCAGCGCCTTTGGACAAAAGCGGTAGTGTTTTTACCACGCCAGCTGTTGTTCCTGGGTGAGCGTATACCCATGACAAAGGCATTAAGAAAAACTATATAAAAATAGCATTCCTTAAAAGTTCCTCGTAGCACCTTTAAATAGCAAAGAGTTCCAGAGATAGTGCCTGAGCAATCAGACAAAAACTGTGATAGACAACAGTAGACTGGTGGCGCCATCTGGTGGTTCCTTTACACGCTTACCTAATGTGACAAGCCAAAATGTCTCATGTTCAAACTTTAACTTTATTGTCAATTCTGCCACATGTACAGGACATATAGGGTGGCAGTGGTGAAGTGGGTAGGGAGATCGCCTCTGGAGTGCAGGGTCAGAGGTTCGATCCCCTGCCTACCTGCCACATGTCCAAGTGTCCCTGGGCAAGACACTGAACCCTAAATTGCTCCTGATGGTTCAGAGAGCGCCTTGCAGCTACTGCCATCGGTGTGAATGGGTGAATGGGTGAATGGGTGAATGTGGTGAGAAATGCAAAGTGCTTTGGGGCTGAGGAAAGCGCTATATACTGTAAGTCAAGCCCATTTATCATATAGAGGAAATATGAAAATGCTATTTTTCTTTTCAATTTACCTCAACAGTACTTTGAAAATACCAGATACAAATTAGCTAAATAAAGGACTTAGAGGATCATTTTGACTGGTGATAGTGTTAAGTAAATGTTAGGGTTAAACAGTTGAATCAAATACTTTTAAAGCTGCTATGAGGAACTTTTAAATATTTCTGAAACAAGTCTAATTTTTCCTTTGATGATCATAAATTACATGTAACAGCAAACGAGACCATCAGTGCAAATAATGCTATTTTTATATAATTTTTTTGAATGCGTTTGTCATGGGTATACACTCACCCAGGAACTGTACCTGGCATTGTGAAAAAAACAAACAAAAAAAACACTACCACTTTTGTCCAAAGGGGGGCAAGAATTTAACTACTTAAAGTTCCACGGAGCACCTTTAAATAACTTTTTATATAACTCAATGGGTTGGAGGGTTTGCTTTGGCAGGTGGTATCATACTCATTTACACATATGATCATAAATGCACTAGGATCCTCAAAATAATTTAGTTTTGATTAATGACGATAGAATTATTCAATCCCAAGAATTACATGTAGAGAAAATATGTTTAGTAAACTAACTGCAGGCTCTGTGAATGTAAACAAATCCCCCCTCCTCTGAAACTGCATAATGACCCTTTAAAGACAATATTAAATTGTCTGTATTCTTAGAGGGTCCAAAATTCAGACATGTATTTAGTTTTCAAAGTAGCACTGAAGAGTACTTGAAGAAATCGACATTTATTGAAGTTAAGGACAGAGATGGTTTGAGGAATAGAGACGCAGATTTAAACATTTATGATTCACCCTCATACACAGTATTAACTCTGCGTTCAGTGT
>OX442358.1:31147762-31150262 GCA_949357725.1 Hyperoplus immaculatus | reverse complement strand
ACACCAGGCTGAACTGGTAGGGGATCTCGGAGCAGCAGTGGGCCCCAGAGGCAGGTAGCCAAGGCCCACCAGGTGCGGACACGTCCTGGCTACCGCCATCCACTGCCCCAGTGCCTCCTGGGTAAACCTCTGGTTTCATGGCTACGGGAGTAAACCCCTAACGAAAAATCAGTGGAGATGACCCGCGTTAGGCAGACACCAACGGACCGGTGCTCTGGCAGTCCTCTGCAACCCCGCCTGGCCGAAGGTCGTCTTGAGCTTCTCATGCCACTGGAAGTGGTCAGTTGGGGCCATAGACAGAAAGTGAGGATACGGACTGCGCACCCCTATCATCACTCTAACCAATTCATTGCGCAGGCATTTGCCCCCCAACCCCCACTCCCCCCTCACCCCCCTCCCAACCCCTGTAAAAGTCCTGCGGCGATGGGGAAGGGCAGTAGGTACAGGTCAAGGATGTGACTGGCAGTATCTAGCCCAACCCTGCACGTAGGCGGCGTGAGAAAGATGGTCGCTGAGGCATGGGATGAACAGCGTGCCTCCCCGGCAGCTCCCCACGCGACTGAGCAGTTCCATCCTGCTCACCCTGAAATGGGAAAGGCCTAGAAAAGGTGGCCTAAAAATGATCTGTTCCTCCAGCCCGGGCAGAGTACCGCAACTGCCGGGCCATCCCTCAACGCGGTCGAAAATATTTAAGAAAGACAATTATCCCCTTCACGATCGCGACTTGGAATGTCCGCACCCTCCTAGATGCACGTGTGCTCTCCTGCCGCCCACAGCGCAGGACGGCGCTGGTTGCACATGAACTCAACCGCTACGGCATCGACATCGCAGCCCTGAGTGAAACCCGGTTTCATGGAGAGGACTCACTAACAGAGGTGGGAGAAGGCTACACCTTCTTCTGGAAGGGACTACCAGAAGGATCCCGCCGCCTCCATGGAGTGGGTTTTGCTATCAGGACCAGCCTGCTGCACACAATCCCTGAAACCCCAGTTGGTATCAGTGAAAGGCTGATGACATGGCGTATACCCCTCACCAAAAACCGCCATGCCACCCTCATCAGTGCTTATGCCCCAACCCTGGATGCAGACCTTGAGAGCAAAGAAACATTCTATGCCTCCCTAAACTCCGCCATAGGTAGAACACCTTCTGCTGACAAGCTTATTCTCCTTGGGGACTTCAACGCGAGAGTAGGCTCTGACAGCGAGCTATGGAAGGGAGTCCTCGGTCAGCACGGTGTTGGCCAGATCAATGACAATGGCCTCCGCCTTCTCTCTCTCTGCTCTGAACATCAGCTGGTCATCACAAACACCTTGTTCCAACTAAAGGACAAATTCAAGACCTCCTGGCAGCACCCTCGCTCTAAACATTGGCACCTACTGGACTATATCATCGTCCGCAGTGTGGACAGAAAGGAGGTGCTAATCTCTAGGGCTATGCGTGGAGCTGACTGCTGGACTGACCACCGACTGATCAGAGCCAAACTACAGATGGATATCCGTCCCCAGCTTAAAAAAACCCCAGCAAAGAAAAGGTTCAACTGTGACGCACTAAAATCCAACTATTGTGTAGAGCAGTTGAGGGCCCAGCTTGCAACAAACCTCTCCACAATCCCTGATACCCCATCAGACCCCAACATCAACACCACCTGGAGTTCCCTACGTACTGCCATTTATCAGGCAGCAGAAACATCGATGGGATTCACTAGGCGTAAACACCAGGACTGGTTTGACAACACTTCACCGGATATCCACAACCTCCTCCACTCAAAATACAAAGCGCATGCTGCTCTCCTAGCTAACCCACAATCCCCTACTGCAAAGACTCACTACATCTCCATCAGAGCTGAAGTACAGCGCACCCTCAGAGTCATGGAAAATGACTGGTGGACCAGGAAAGCCAGCGAGATACAACTTTACGCTGACACAAATAACACCCATGGATTCTATGATGCCATCAAGTCCATATATGGTCCCCAGAGGAAAAGCACAACACCAGTACGATCGGCTGATGGACTCACCCTACACAAGGACACCCAACAGATCCTGGACAGATGGGCTGAGCATTTCGATACTCTCCTCAACTCCCAGAACCCTTCCAACCCATCCATACTTGCAGATTTCCCAAACGTCCCCCTTGTTCACCATCTGGATTCCCCGCCCAGTTTCACTGAGGTTCACAAAGCCATGAAAAGCCTCAAAAACAACAAGAGTCCTGGCCCTGATGGAATCCCTGCGGAAGTGTTTAAGCATGGTGGCTACCTCCTCACCCGTCGGCTTCACCAGCTAATAAATAACATCTGGTCCTCGGAAACCATCCCCCAGGAGTGGAAGGATGCAGAGATCATCACCATCTACAAGAGAAAGGGCGACAAAGCTGACTGTGGCAACAGCAGGGGAATCTCCCTTCTCTCTGTTGCTGGCAAAGTGCTAGCCAGAGTCATGCTCTTTCGATTGGTCTCTCACATTTCCGAGGACATCCTACCAGAATCACAGTGTGGGTT
>OX442358.1:31047762-31142762 GCA_949357725.1 Hyperoplus immaculatus | reverse complement strand
ATCTCCGGGGATACATACATTTCAAATTCTGCTAAAAAACCCACAAACACAGATGGATTTTTTTTTTCTTCATCAGCATGTTAAGACAAATGTCCTAATTCAATATATGAATTTAGATTGTTATTTTAACAAAAATAAGTATGTCTAATATATGATTACTTACACCCTGGGAAGCTGGTGCTTCACCACTGGCATCCATGTTGATTTCTGATCAGGCTGACTAAACAATGAAAGATAACTTGAACCAAATCATGTCACCTAGATGCTAATAACAGACAGGTCTTTTGATAAATGCTAACTAGATTAGTGAAAACCTTCCAGCAAGCCCCCTACAGGATATTAAAGAGTATGTATCTCCCAGTGCACGTTGCCTGTTTTAGGGTTAAAGGTGGAGTCAGTGATTTTTGGAGAACGATTGTTGTCAAAATCACTTTTTCAAAATCAGTAAATATCTCCTCATGATCCACTGCATGTCGTCCACAGGGCCTTAATTATCCAATGTTAATACACAGCCTAGGCTCTGTAAACGGGCATGTTGTGGATCGCTTTGTTTAGATAGCCTACCCCTGGTTTTACATACCAGTTCGGGTAGTTAATTGATCGATTAGATTTTATTTGACATAGATATCACACTTACATTGAAGCCCCTGGAACTGTTAACCCAAATCCACAAAATCCTTCTTACCATTCAGTTGAGGGTGGGGGGGAACGCATTGTATCTAAGCTCTGTAAACTAGCATGTGTAGTTGCGTGGGCCCCTTTGTTTACATACCTGTTTACAGAGCCTTGGCTGTTTAAATAATAATAATAATAATAATACATTTAATTTATTGGCGCCTTTCAGGACACCCAAGGTCACCTTACAAAGCATAAAAGAAAATCATCATAAAATCATTAAAAACAAGACATTGTGGGGGAAAAAAAAACAACAAAACAAAACCAACAAACAAACAAGACAGGGACCAGTTATACTTTGTGTGCGAGTTTGAAGAGGTGAGTTTTGAGTTGTGACTTGAAGGTTGTAATGGTGTCTGACTGTTTTATGTGTGAGGGGAGGGAGTTCCAGAGCCTGGGTGCTGAACAACTGAATGACCGGGCACCCATTGTGCTGAGGCGTGATGTGGGGATGGATAGTAGTCCTGCAGAGGATGAGCGGAGGGAGCGGGAGGGAGTGTATTCTTGGAGGAGGTCGCAGAGGTACTTGGGGGCTAGGTTATGGAGAGCTTTGTAGGTGAGGAGTAGGGTTTTGTATTGGATGCGGTAGGGTACTGGGAGCCAATGAAGTTGGATGAGGACAGGGGTGATATGGTCAGATGATTTGGTGCGGGTGATGATCCGGGCGGCTGAGTTCTGAATGATCTGCAGTCTGTTGATGAGTTTGTTGGGGAGTCCGGTGAGGAGGGCGTTGCAGTAGTCTATGCGTGATGTGACAAATGAGTGAACCAGGATTTCAGTGCTGGATTGGGTCAGTGATGGGCGGAGTCTGGCGATGTTGCGGAGGTGGAAGAATGCAGTTCGGGTGTTTATTAACAATGGATTTCAACTGATGTGGTTTTTAAATGTGCTGTTATGGTAAGTGGCAGACATGCAGGCAAGTAGCACCCAGATGCAGACAGTAAAACTAGAAGGCTATTTTATTAGCTACACAAAAAATTCCAGACAAGCAAAAAAAGGCAAGGCACAGGGAACACAGGAACATACAGGACAGACTCACCAACTGGTACAATACTCGGACAGGGAACAAAGAAACACTGGGAGTTAAATACACACACACAAGACACAGGGTAGACAACGAGGGACAGGTGAAACACATTAGGGGAGGGAGCAGTAATCACACAGGAGGGAAACTTGACAGGACATGGGGAGGAACAAGACAGACATATCAAAATGAAACAGGAAACACGGGTAACCACCAAAACAAGACAAGACAAAGACAGATCATGACATGTGCTATAGAAATAAATTTGACTTTTTACTTTTTTTTTGTCTCGTCTAGGTTTGGATCGCGTTCGACATCATGTGTTCGACGGCATCCATTTTGAATCTGTGTATAATCAGCGTGGATCGCTACTGGGCCATCGCGAGCCCCTTCAAATACGAACGTAAGATGACACATCGCGTGGCCTTCATCATGATCGGAGTGGCCTGGACCCTCTCCATCTTAATCTCATTCATTCCCGTCCAACTCAACTGGCACCAGGTCGCCGAGCAACAACAACAACAACAACAAGATTTGATGATGTCAGAGATGATGTCATTAGGAAATTCGAGTTCTAGTAGCATTCTGAGTAGCGGCTACCTCAATGCTAGCACGGTTGGAGCCAAAAGCTGTGTGGCCAATTTGAATAAAACCTACGCAATATCGTCTTCGCTCATCAGCTTTTATATACCGGTGGTGATCATGATAGCGACTTATACGAGGATATATCGGATAGCTCAGACACAGATACGTCGGATAACGTCTTTGGAAAGGGCCGCGGAGCAAGCGCACAACCAAGGCTGTCAACATGCCGTCAACAGGAACCAGAGGTGGGTAGAAAAAAGGAACTTATTTTTTAAAAGCTATAGTGCGTAACTTTTTTCATAGGAATTAATGTTGGTTATGTTTAAGCTATCAGCAAGTTAGTTGACACAAAGTTTGATTAAGCCTATCAGCACCACAAAACTCTCTCTGTATTTCTCAGTATGGCGGCGTTTACAAACTGGTGTCACCCCCCTGACACTGGTGCAGGAGCTCAGAAAAATCCCAAGAAGAGCCCAAGAAATGTTTCAGTTGTTGATTCTACTGCTAAGAAAAAACCTGGACGTACAGCAGAAGGTATAAAATCCATCTGCCATCACTGAAGGCTTTACCTCATGTAGATGCATGATTCTTAGTAGTAAAATCAACAACTGAAACATTTCTTCTGATTTTTCTGTGCTCCTGAACCAGTGTCGGGGGGAGACACCAGTTTGTAAACGCTGCCATACTGAGAAATACAGATTTGTGGAGCTGATAGGCTTGATCAACTTTGTGTCAACTCGTTTGGCGATGGCTTGAATATAAGCAATAATCCTTCATATGAAAAAAGTTACGCAGTATAGCTTAAAGTACAGAAAATGCACTTTGTTGCATTATTATTATTTGGGGCGACTGTGGCTCAGGTGGTTAAGCGGGTTGGCCAATGATCCAAGGGTTGGCGGTTCGATCCCCGCCCGGCCACCTGTGTCATGGTTGTTGTGTCCTTGGGCAAGACACTTCACCCACCTTGCCTGGTGTGAATGTGTATGACTGCTGTATGTTTGAGGTGGTGGTCGGAGGGGCCGTTGGCGCTGAATGGCAGCCACGCTTCCGTCAGTCTGCCCCAGGGCAGCTGTGGCTACTCTCGTAGTTTACCACCACCAGTATGACTGTGTGTGAACGAATTGAACCTGGAACCATGTAAGCGCTTTGAGTTCTTAGGGAATAAAGCGCTATATAAATCAATTATTATTAGTCTACCAAAAAAATTACTAAATTATTTCTAACATAGTGAATCTAATGCGTTCTCAACCCTTCTATTACAGGAACCAACTAAAAGTTACGCGCTACAGCTTTAAGTACAGAAATTGAGACAATATACTCTGTAGTAAAAATTAAAATGAGTAAAAATGGTTAAAATAATAATAGTTAAAGTTAAATTAAATCTAAGTGTAAATGTAATCTATAGTAAAAAAGTTACACAATGATTTCTATCATAGTACATCTAATGCGTTCTCAAACCCTTCTTTCACAGGAATCAACATCAACACAGACCCAACGACGAAGCCTCGCTGAAATCCTCGTTCAAGAAGGAAACCAAAGTGCTGAAGACTCTCTCCATCATCATGGGCGTGTTTGTCTTCTGCTGGCTTCCCTTCTTCGTCTTAAACTGCACCGTGCCTTTCTGTGACCCGCCGTGCGTCAGCGACACAACCTTCGCCGTTTTTGTCTGGTTCGGCTGGGCTAACTCATCCTTAAACCCTGTTATTTACGCTTTCAACGCCGATTTTCGACGCGCTTTCGCCACCATTCTCGGCTGCAACCAAATCTGTTCCAATAATGCGGTGGAGGCCGTTAATTTCAGCGAGGAATTGGTTTCGTACCACCACGATACGACGCTGCATAAGGAATTGCTGGTCCCGTGCACGCAAATGACACAACACAATGCACACTCAAGGTCGGAGAATTTGGATGATGATGTAAGCGCGTGTCAGTTTGACGCGGAATCGATCATTTCGAATTGTTCCCGTAGCAACAATAGAATGCTGCTACTTCCTGCAACGGTCAGGGTGGAGGAGGAGCCAGAGATCTCCTTGGAAACGATCACACCGTTTACGTCGGCGGCCGCGCTCGAGAGGGAAGCGCTAATACCGGGACAAGTACAACAGGATGGATAAGCAACAAGGAATTACTTTGAGAATTGTTTTTAACCTTTATTTATACAGGTTAAATCCCATTGAGACCGGAGACTCTTTATCAAGGGAGACCTGTTCCCATTCACACGTTACCATTCATACACCAATAGCAGGTTGACTATCGGGAGCAATTTGTGGGTTCAGTGTCTCTTTGCCCATGGACACTTGGACATGTGGCGGGGAGACGGGGGATCGAACCACCGACCCTGCAGTTGAGGGTCGACCACCCTACACACTTCACCACAGCCGCCCAAATATTAAACAGGAATTAAGGCTGTGTTGCCTTCAATAAACACATACATTTCAATTTAGCTGTAAAGAAACTGGTGCTCAGGTGAATGCTGAAAAAATCATGTGTTAATACACAGCCTAGGCTCTGTAAAACGGGCATGTTGCTAGCCACGGTATAGGCCCCTCACCAGTTTACAGACCCTAGGTTGTGTATTAACATCAGCTATTTTTTGCAGTGCACACACAGGTAGGAATTTAGCTGTGTTAAAACTTTTGCTCCACACCTGAGCCTAAGCCAGGTGTGGCCTGAACACTGGGAGCACTGGGACTTCCTACGGTGGCCCTATTTGGACAATCAAAAAGAGAATTGATTTTTGCTGTTTTCACCTTTTCAAATAGATGCAGATCTGTTAAAGGTGCTCCAAGGAACTTTCAGTTTTTGTTAATCCTAGCACCTCCTTTGGACAAAAGCGGTAGTGTTTTTACCACGCCAGCTGTTGTTCCTGGGTGAGCGTATACCCATGACAAAAGGCATTAAGAAAAACTATATACAAATAGAATTATTTGCACTGATAGTCTCGTTTGTTGTTACATGTCATTTATGATCATCAGAGGAAAAATTTGACTGTTTCAGAAATATTTAAAAGTTCCTCGTAGCGACTTTAAGTTATTTAACTTACTTTAAACAGAAAGGCTGGAGATAGAAAACAAACAGTAAAACGTATTTATTGCTATGAAATGAACTTGGAGTCTTTCAATTATTCAGATTCTGGACTATGTATGAATGTAAAATCTGCCTTTTCATTAAAAATGTTCTGAAGCCGTAAAATCAATCTTTGAAAAGACAAGTTGAGATGCGAGAGACGTGCGTTGCTTCGGGCTGAGCTTGGTTTCTATCTACACTCAACAAAAATATAAACGCAACACTTTTGTTTTTGCTCCCATTTTTCATGAGATGGACTTAAAGATCTAAAATTCATTCCAGATACACAATTGTACCATTTCTCTCAAACATTGTTCACAAATCTGTCTAAATGTGTGATAGTGAGCACTTCTGCTTTGCTGAGATAATCCATCCCACCTCACAGGTGTGCCACATCAAGATGCTGATCTGACATCATGATTAGTGCACAGGTGTACCTTAGACTGTCCACAATAAAAGGCCACTCTGAAATGTGCATTTTTTTGCTTTATTGGGGGTCTGGGGACTCAGAACCAGTCAGTATCTGGTGTGACCACCATTTGCCTCATGCAGTGCAACACATCTTCTTCGCATAGAGTTTATCAGATTGTCAATTGTGGCCTGTGGAATGTTGGTCCACTCCTCTTCAATGGCTGTGCGAAGTTGCTGGAGACGGCTTATGGTGGAGAAATGAACATTCAATGCACGAGCAACAGATCTGGTTGACATTCCTGCTGTCAGCATGCCAATTGCACGCTCTCTCAATGCTTGTGGCATCTGTGGCATTTTGCTGTGAGACAAAACTGCACATTTCAGGGTGGCCTTTTATTGTGGACAGTCTAAGGCACACCTGTGCACTAATCATGATGTCAGATCAGCATCTTGATGTGGCACACCTGTGAGGTGGGATGGATTATCTCAGCAAAGCAGAAGTGCTCGCTATCACACATTTAGACAGATTTGTGAACAATGTTTGAGAGAAATGGTACAATTGTGTATCTGGAATGAATTTTAGATCTTTAAGTCCATCTCATGAAAAATGGGAGCAAAAACAAAAGTGTTGCGTTTATATTTTTGTTGAGTATATCTATCTATCTATCTATCTATCTATCTATCTATCTATCTATCTATCTATCTATCTATCTATCTATCTATCTATCTATCTATCTATCTATCTATCTATCTATCTGTCTGTCTGTCTATAGATTTATTTTGAAATAACAGACCCGGCAAGACTTTAATTTTTCTTTTTTAAGATTATCTTTTGGGCAGAGAGGGGAATGACATGCAGTGCAACGGGGGCGCAAGAATGAACACAAACTGAAAGTTCCTTGTAGCACCTTTAACGTGCAAACCATGTGACTTTCAGCAATAGTCAAGGAACTGTTTGACACCATTGAAATAGAGCCACACATCTCCTTCTCTTAACACAGAAATACAAATACAATTACAGCCCCGGAAAAAACTGAGAGACCAGTCTGGATTTTTCTTAAATCTTCATCTCTACATTACTTAATGGAAATGCTCTAAATGGCAAAATTTCTATTGTGAATTTAGTAGTAATGTTGTCAGAAGTTTATGTTGTAAAACCAAAATGTTCATTCTACTCAAACATATGGCTATAAATAGTCAAACGATAGACACTGAACATTTGGAGTGGTCTCTTCATTTTTTCCAGAGCTGTATTTCTCTTTCGCAATCATAATGTCGACTACAGAGAACACTGACAATGCCTTTCATTCTATCTATATTGGAAAGCATTTCATCACCATGGACAGAAAGCAGTGGTATGCACACACACACACACGCACGCACGCACGCGCACACACACACACACACACACACACACACACACACACACACACACACACACACACACACACACACACACACACACACACAGAGGTTGAAGGAGCAAAACGCCCACAGAGAGAGACATTGTAAGAGCCTGTGATTAGTCTGTCTCTCTGATTGCACTTTTACTAACATTAATTTTTAATAACAGACAGATCTATCCATCTATCTATCTATCTATCTATCTATCTATCTATCTATCTATCTATCTATCTATCTATCCATGATTGACGATGAAATAAAGAAAAAAATAAATGAGAAAAAAAGCTGTAGTGGTATCCTTTGTTGTCGTGTTACTGTTTTTGCATTTTTTCAACTGGGTTTTTTAGGCTATTTGTTTTTTAACCTTTTCAGTATGTCTGTGTCTGTGTGTGTGTTTGTGTGTGTGTTTTTGCTCCTTTCATCTTACATCAGTAGTGCAGTTGAAACAGACTGAGGGCACCCAGGGGTCACACACACACACACACACACACACACACACACACACACACACACACACACACACACACACACACACACACACACACACACACACACACACACACACACACACACACAGGTGTTTTCTACAGCTGTCGATCTTCTCCTGAGCGGTTATCTTTGTTTAATGCAGGCCAATAAATTCACCCCTCTGAAACGGAGTTGCATCTTTTCCAAAACCATAGCATATGTCTCCTGACATGGTTGTTTAATAAGTAAGAAACTATTCACTGCATCAGTTAGGCTTTAATAACTTGTTGCCAACTGAAACATATTGACAGTATTGACTGCAGTTTTTCTTTTTTTTTAAGATGTTTGTTTTTGGCATTTTTGCTTTATTGGACAGATTTTGTAGAAACATAGGTGAGGTGGGGCAGAGAGGGCGGGCGGGATTCGAACACGGGTCTGCTGAGGGGCCTGGGCACATGGGGGGACGCCCTTACCCACTGCGCAACAGGCGCTCCAATGACTACAGTTTTTGACCGATGAAAAGCTCTTGCCTATTTGCCTAGTAAAATCCAGGTGGTGACATTTCTCACTTCCTTAAAATAAGCAAATATATATTCCCAGGAATCTACTTTTCAGGTGCAGTCTGACGTGTCCATGGCACAGCGGCCACAGTGGCAGCTTAGAGCCGTTATTATGTTCATCAGAACTGAAACCAAAACATTGACAGCAGCAAAATGAACTCAGAAGTTTACACACACATTTTGTCTGCCAATGTAAAGAAAGATGCAACCAAACTGATTAGAAGAGCCTCCATCATGCAGCAAGATAATGACCCAAAACACACTGCAAAAACAACAAAGTAGTTAATCAGGGGCAAGAAGTGGAAGTTCTTAGACTGGCCAAGTCAATCTCCAGACTTAAACCCGTTAGAGCGTGCATTTCACCTGCTAAGAGGAGACTAAAGGGAGTAACCCTCCAAAACAAACAGCAACTGAAAGAGGCTGTGGTGAAAGCCTGGAAGGGCATCACAAAAGAAGAATGCAAAAGTTTGGTGATGTCAATGGGTCACAGGCTTGATGTGGTTATTGCAAGGGAAGGATTTGCGACAAAATATTAGGTCTTATTCACATTAATTTATTTAAAGTCTATCTGTTCCAATACTTCTGCTCGCCTAAACATGTGGTGTTCCTTTACAACAAATTATTTCTTCTCAGTTGTGTATCAGATCCAGATGTAAACACCTGGAAATGAAAGCTGAAATGTTGATCTATTGTCTCATATTCATCTTTTGGTGTCAAACCCAAATCTTTCAAGTTTACAGCAAAAATTAAGGAATCGGACTCACTTTTCCAATACTTTTGGAGGGGACTGTATATTGTACATTGTAGAGTCATCAATATCGTAACTATTTTGGCATTTTTTAAGGTTAACATAAAAGTTCATTGGTAAATAGAGAATATAGCTGTGGTTCCAGGTTGCTTTCTTGTGGAATTCCACAATTTATTGATTTTACCTCACATAAACTTTGATTAAGGTACACTGTCTTTTTCCCTTTTCCTATATATAGCAATGAAAGCATTTGAAAAAGAGGAATAAATAGATTAAATATATGGATCATAATTAAATAATATCGAGGATTCAGTCGTGATAGTTGGAGGAGTTAATTTAAATATATATTATGTTATGTTGTATTGTTCAATCTCTCTGTATAAATCATCATCATCATCTTCAACCGCTTATCCATAGTCGTGTCCCAGAGAAGGGAACCCCTCACCCCATACTCCCGCAGCACCCCCCACAGTATTGACTTTGCCAGGGAGGCTGAGTAGGGTGATACCCCGGTAGTTGGCACACACTCTATGGTCCCCTTTTTGAAGAGAGGAACCACCACCCTGGTCCACCACTCCTTCGGCACTGCCCCAGACTTCCACAACCTCCTCCAGGGAAGTTGACGATGATCCCCCATCAGCCTCCAGCTCTGCCTCCAACATAGAGGGCGTGTTAGTCGCATTCAGGAGTTCCTCAAAGTGCTCCTTCCACCGGTCGACGACCTCCTCAGTTGAGGTCAACAGCGTCCCATCCTTACTGTATACAGCTTGGATGGTTCCCCGCTTCCCCCTCCTGAGGTGCCGTACGGTCTTCCAGAAAATCTTTGGTGCCGACCGAAAGTCCTTCTCCTTCGGGCCTGTCGATACCTTGCAACTGCCTCTTGAGTCCCCCGAAGTAAGATATCCCGGAATCACTTCTTCAGTCGGACGGCTTCCCTGACCACCGAGGTCCACCACGGCGTTCAAGGGTTACCGCCCCTTGATGAATTTAAGACCCTGAGACCACAGCTGCCTGCCACGGCTTCAGCAATGGAAGTTTTGAACATTGACCTCTTGGGTTCAATGCCCCCACAAGGAGCTAGAAAAGCTCTGCCAGAGGTGTGAGTTGAAGATCTCTTGAACAGGGGCCTCCACCAGACGTTCCCAGTTCACCCGTTTGGGCCACAGGGTACCGACTCTGCTACCAGGTCTGTCCAGAGTCTTCCCCCTTCGACCCAACTCACCACCAGATGGTGATCAGTTGACAGCTCCGCCTCTCTCTTTACCCGAGGGTCCAAAACATGCGGCCTCAGATCAGATGATACGATCACGAAATCGTTCATCGACCCTCGGCCTGGCGTGCTCTGGCACCACGTACACTTATGAGCATCCTTATGTTTGAACATGGTGTTCGTTACGGACAAACCATGACCAGCACAGAAGTCTAACAACAAACGACCGCTCGGGTTCAGATCGGGGAGGCCGTTCCTCCCAATCACGCCTCTCCAGGTGTCTCCATCGTTGCCCATGTGCGCGTTGAAGTCTCCCAGCAGAACTATGGAGTCCTCTACCGGACTCCAAGAAGGCCGAATACTCCAAACTGCTGTTTGTTGCATATGCACAGACAACAGTCTGAGTCTTCCCCCCCACTGCCCGGAGGCCTAGGGAGGCGATCCTCTAGTCCACCGGGCAAAAGTAGAAGGGGCTCGTGAGTTTCCCCTCACCGGCCCGGCGCCTCACACCTTGGGCAACTCCAGAGAAGAATAGAGTCCAACCCCGATCCAGGAGTACGGTTCCAGAGCCGAGACGTGGAGGTCAGCCCTACCAGATCTAATCCACTCCACCTCCCGCTCCAGTTCCGGCTCCTTCCCCCACAGCGAGGTGACATGCCCCCAAAGCCTCTGCCGCCCGGGTCTGGACCGTCATGGCCCTTCACTGCCCCGTGAGGCAGCACACCGACCCCAGCGGTTCCTCTGATGAGTGGGCCCATCAGCTGTAGCGGGGGTTGGTGCCACGTAGCTTCTTCTGGCTGTGCCCGGCCGGGCCCCATGGCAGATAAGCGGGCCCCCTTTATGGGCTTCCTCCTGGCAAGGTCTCTCTTCCTCTGACTTGATTTCCATGAGGTTTTTTTGAACCATTCTTAGTCTGGCCCCTCAGCTGAGACACTTTGCCTTGGGAGACCAGGAACACTAGGCTCAAGAAAACACAGCCCTCAGGTTCACAGGGGCACACAAACCTCTCCACCACAATAAGGGAATGGTTCCTGGAGAGGTTTGTATAGGGGAGAACGGGATAATGTGAGACACTTTTTACATTTGCTCCCCTCTAAGGGAGCTTAAATGATGTATCAGTCAAATTTACACATTTCCCATTAATTCAGGATGTTTCCTAGAAAAGGGCATTAGAAAATTTATTCATGACAAAGGGCAGTGAAAATATGATTGTTTTAAAAAAAGTTGTCTTTTTGTGTCTCAGTTTACCCCAGCTGTGGGGTAAACCGAGACAGACCAGAGAAATCAAGGAGGTAAACTGATCCACTTACTTTTTCCAATCTGAAACTACCATAACAACACATGTTGTAACAGTTACAATCCTGACAGCTAGCTTGAAAACCAAATATTCCAAAACTAATGTCGGATGAGTATCAATTAAGAAAAACATTTTCTAAACACTTGAAAGTAACTCTGATCAAATACACCATATAATTCATATTCAATAATTAACATTCAAATGACAGATAGAACCAGTTAGATTAAAACACAGTCTGGGGGTTAGAATACAGGACCATTAGAGCCAGCTAGTGTCTGGGGGTCAGAACAAAGAACAATCAGAACCAGCTAGAACAGCCTGGGACTCAGAACACAGGACTAGACTCAGCTGTCATTTTCCATCTTTTGAGTCTTTGATTAATATTTTTCTGCATTAGTTTTATTGGGATCATTAATTGAATAAAGACATATTACTTAGAGTCTATTGGTGTTAAAGGTCACTCTCCTGTCCCCCACATACATACGTGCCAAACCATGCCCTTGCTGACACCCCTTCAACCATCAACCCCCACCTCCAGCCCACATTGTCTTTTGTCTTATTCAAACTAGTCTCCTTGCTACCTCAAATATAATAGATTTACTAAAAGAGGGCACAGCCACTGTCTCACTTTACCCCACAGCATTTGTCTCACTTTACCCCACTGCCACAATTTGAGAAAAAAACTACCTCTCTCAGCAAATCAGGCTAATCTTCAGTTATCATCATCACATGGTTTCATGTGTTGGTAGTTCATCAACATGTGTGATAGAAGTTTTTCTACCTGAATCAATTTGCTTTGGCACACCAATCGATTAAGTTGACAGCAAGGAAATTTACTTTTACATACAAAAAATAAATTTTTGTGAAAAAAACATGCTTACAACATCACCATGAGGTCCTCTCTTTCATGGCCAAGGGGAAATGAGAGGGGCTTGAAAACATATATCTCACATGACCAAAACTGTGTTCCATTGCCTAGGTACAGGGGGTGTCTCACATTACCCGATGGCTCATATTCCCACGTTCTCCCCTAAATAATTTATTCTAAAAATATATTTTATTAATATGACACCCCCCCCCCCCCCATTACTATTTTTTCATATATACTGTACAGTATATGTGTGTGTCTGTAGACAGGCATTCATATTAGGTTACTAAGAAAGGAAATAGAAAATCATGTGAATCCTTCAAATTTACCATATTTCACATTAAACAACATATAAATCATCAAAAGCACAGAAATAGTTCAAATTAGATTCATCAGCGCTTATTTAAAAACAGTCAAATAGTCTTTCCACAGTATTTCACTCTCTCTTTCCCAGTAGCTGGCAAGAGTGGCACTGCCCCCTTCTCACTTCCTTAAAATAAGCAAATATATATTACTAGGAACATATTGCATGTATTCACTAACTGTCATCCTCACATACTGTTTGGATGCAGAGGACAACACATCAGACATTGGTTAAGGAACTCATTCAGGTGAGGACTTGTAGCTTTCAAATGTGAATAATGTGATAATATATTATAGAGATTATTTCAAAAGGAAAAATAACTAGGAGTGTGAATCTTTTGGCGCTGTTGTAAACTATGGGATGAAAGAAGAATAAAGTTACGTAGTTTTTATGTTTGAAAAGTAGTATCAACTGATTGCGATAATGTAAACACACAAAGGAAAACTTAAGACAATGGTAACATTTATTCGTGCTTGTATATTGTACAGATACAACAAAAGGAAATAAAATTGGAAGGTTTAGTCTAGCTGCCTTTCCTCAACCTTGGGAATCTCTAAAATAAAATGTAGTTACTAGTAACAGAGTGTTAAATTAATAAATTTGATTTTTTTCATTTTTTGATTGAAACTCATCAACAGGTCTCACAGTGAAGAATGGGCAATTGCTTAACCGGCACCTCACAGTACGAGGGCTACGACTACAATCACACTAACAACTACAATCACACCAACGACTACAATCACAATAACAACTACAATCACACCAACGACTACAATCACAATAACACCGCCTGGTATGGTGAATATGATCATGTTAAAGTTGATTTTATCACGCATCTGGCGACATGTATAATCATCGCTATCAGCCTTCCTCTGATCCTTATGGCCATCTACTCTCTTTATTCTCTGGTATGTACATTATGAATGATTTATTCACTGTCTGTAGAATGTGTCTGTCGTACAGTCTGTCTGGGATAAAGAGTTGTTATGACCTGTATATCTTTAGGAAGATTTGACTATATTTAAATGTGCGCCCTAACCACATGTGTGGCTGCCTTCCAGCCTTCTCTTAAACTATTTATGTGACCAGTTAGTTACAAATCAAAGAAAATAATAACTATTTGTACAGCATAATTTGTTTTTGTTTTTTATCAAAAAGCAATCAAGGAACATGTGAAATGCAATATATTTGATAACCATAGATGTTTGCATTATGTTATTGTGAGCAAATGGACATTTAGCTCAGAGCAATGCTGTCCATGTGGTCTCAAAGACGTAATACGATTGCTGTAAACTCTCAGGGCCAGATTTACTAAAAATAATATTGTGCAAATGTTTTCCTGCAGGTGCAAAAGGATAATGTTGCTCCGATCTATGTCATCAACCTTCTCATCTCCGACCTCCTTCAGCTCTGCTGCATGATTGTTAGGGAGGCACTACGTTACCGTGAGAAGACAGATGAGGAGCGACTGATATACTACATCTTCTTTTATATTCATCTATATGGTGGTGTGGTCAGTGTTGGCTTCATGGTGTGCATCGCCCTGGAAAGGTAGCTATCTGTCTATGTGTTAAACTACTTCCATGTCTGATCAATGTCTTATTATGTTATTCTAAAGTTCCTCTAAGACCATGTGTCTGTCTTGTATTACAGGTACTTGGTCATCGCCTGTCAAGATCTCTGTGGTGGTCTGTGTCTCCGTCTGGGTCCTTCCTCCTGTCCCCTTTCTCCCGTTACAAATATGTGTACCCATACTTGTCCAATTTACCTTGTTAGCCGTCTTCCTCCTGCTTCCGTTCCCACTGTTCATCTTCTTCCTGGGTGGGACCCTCAAAGCCCTGTCTGCTTCCATCTCTGTCTCCTCTGAAGAAAAACGACAAATTGTTGGGATTTTGGTTCTGGTGCTGCTCATTTATACACTGCTGTTTTTGCCATTCATCATATATGTATTGGCATTTATAACATATTCTGTTGTGTACGATTCCTTCACCGACCTGACCTTAATGTTCCTTAAGTTGAGTCCTCTTGCAGATTTAGTTCTGTATATTTTCATGAGGAAAGGGGCCATAGACAAGCTGTTGGCCTCTCTGTGTTGTTGCAGAATGGACAGCAATGATGTCATCAGGCCAATAGTTTGAATAATGACAAGATGTAAATACACAGTCAGCTTTAGAGAAGGAGGGAGAAAGAGATAAAGAGAGAGAGAGAGAGAAACAGACAGAAAGAGAGAGAGAGAGAGAAAAAGGAATGAAACCAGAAAGAGAATGTAGACAAATAGAAAATAACAGACTGGCAGGTACTGTCATCCATTTGATATAAAAAAAGAAAGCATTGATATGATGTTTGACCAATATATTTATAATTGTAGGGGTGAGTGGCCTAAGTTGTGCATTTTGGAAGTTGTGCCACCCCTTGTTTCTAGAAAACCGTGGAAGAAATTGGAAATGTGTTTGACTCATCCTGTAAAGAACGGAGGCACAAGGAATAAGATATAAGCACATTTTAGCTCAAAAAACAGCGTTTTGCCTTTCAAAGTAAATTTTCCAATGTCAAGGTTTTTCGATTATTGTGTCTGAACACTTATAGACAAGTTTGAAAACATTTGACACATGTTTTAGTGCTTTGGTATGCTACATTTTGAGTCTATACAGTTAGCACGATGTCAGCCCTAAATTGCTGCATCATGCTTATTATCCAAATTGCTGGGATTGGGGTGATTTGTGCCAAAGGGCCTAGGTGAGTTATAAGTAAGTAATTAAGTAAAATGTATTTATAAAAGCACATTTATGACAGTTTGCAGTGTCCAAAGTGCTGTACATAGTGCATTCAGTAGGTAAACAATGAAGGTAAAATAACAATAACCAAAATAAAAGACGTAAAGCCCATACATCCACATAAACACAGATAGTAGTGCAGAGGTAAGATAGTTAATGGGGAGGAAACACCAGGGTGTACATATGGGTTTTGAGCCTTGATTTAAAGGCAGAAATGTAGAGGGAATCACATTTGTCAGGTGGCAGTTGGTTCCACAAGCACGGAGCAACTAGTGCAAAGTACATGTCTGAGAGTTGTGCCAGTGGCATGGCTGTATACGCTGGTCACCAAAATAAAGTGATTGTCTACAGTAGCTCAGAAGAGAGTGACATCTCAATTCCACTTAACGACACCAATGATGAGAGTTCAGATGGCCAGAAAGATGATGATGGTGACTTCGTCATTGTGAGCTTTGCAGGTAAAACCATTAGATCTGCTAGGCCTTGTTTAAGAAAATTGTCCTTCAATCTTTGTCAACTATTTACTTTAAATACACCTTAAATAAGTGATTGTCTAATGGATTTGTCTTGCATTACAGTTTATGAGATATATAGCAATGGCGCAATTTACCCCATGGTATTCTCTCCAACCGCACAACTTACACCACACCAGGGGCAAGTTGTGCAACAAGACAACTTTTTTTCCGAAAGCTATATTTCTTCAACAGTTTATTCCAGATCCAAAGTTTGTATTGCCAGGGATGCACAACACCCTGAAATATATGTACATATTTGAGTTGGAGACTTTACTGTCAAGGCCTTACTTTAATGTCACTTTGAGTGAAAAGTTGCACAACTTAGGCCACTCTCCCCTATGTATTCTTAAATATGTATGTCTAAGACAGAGATCTTAAAGGTTCTACAAGGAACTTTTAAACATTTCTGAAACAGTCACATTTCCTCTGATGATTATTAATTACAAGTAAAATCAGTGCAAAAAATGCTATTTTTATATTGTTTTTCTGTATGCTTTTGTCATGGGTATGCTCATCCTTGAACTATAGATGGCATAGTAAAAACACTACCGCTTTTGTCCAAAGGGGGTGCATGAGTTAACCTTTTTTATTTGTTAAAACTGATACATTTCTATCCAAAGCTGTGTGTGTTGCCTATTTCTTATTTGATGTTGTATACTAGGCATAAATAAAATACATTTATATTTTCTGTTTTATTTAACATTAGTTTGATTTTGGTGTTTTATCGGAAGACATGTAAGTTTTGGGGTGTTGGGTCTGCAATTGCTGTTGTTAGCTTGGCAATATATATACCAATCTATATCAGGATATATGGTATTTTGTATTAAATTGTAAGTTTTTCTTGCAAATTTATATTAACAATCTGTTTTCAAAACAATAATGGGAAAACATACCTTTGGCTTTTTCATTGAATTACAAACTTACAAAAATAAAAGATCAAAGATGTATATTCACTGATTGACTGTTCATTGTTGTTTTGTAATTGGGTTAACATACTTTTGATAGCACACTGAACTTATTGGTTACACACATAAACATTTATTTTGATTTAAATTGCCTTTATGCAGAGACTGTTATATTAACAATCTGTTTTCAAAACAATAATGGGAAAATATACCTTTGACTTTTTATTCATTTACAAACTTACAAAAATAAAAGATTAGAGATGTATATTCCCCTAAATAAACATTTATGTTGATTTAAATTGCCTTTATGCAGAGACTGTTTTTCTCTCCTCTCCTTCCCCCTCCCTTGGCTGGGCCTCACCACAGGGAGGGAGGTGTCAGGGAAAGACAGGCTGTCTGTCATTAAGTCTGTCTTGGATAAAGAGTTCTTATGACCTGTATATTTTTAGGAATATTTGACTATATTTAAATGTGCACCCTAACTACATGGGTAGCTGCATTCCAGCCTTCTGTTAAATGTAACTGTGGCATTTGGCTACAAATCAAAGAAAATAATAACAATTTGTACAGCATCATTTGTATTTTGTTTTTTATCAAAAACCAATCAAGGAACATGTGAAATGCAGTATATTTGGTAGATGTAGATTTTAACATTAGGTTATTGTGAGCATATGAACATGTTGCTCAATGAACGGCGCTGCCCATGTGGCCTCAGAGGGCTGCTACGATCGCTGTAAACTCTTTGGGCCAGATTTACAAAAATTAGATGTTTGACCAATGTTTTCCTGCAGGTGCGAAAGGATAATGTTGCTCCAATCTACGTCATCAACCTTCTCATCTCATTCAGCTCTGCTGCATGATCGTTATGGAGGCACTACCACGTTACTGTAAGATGACAGATGAGGAGCGACTCATATACGGGATCTTCTTTTATATTCACCTTTGTGGTGTTGTGGTCAGTGTTGGCCTCATGGTGTGCATCGCCCTGGAAAGGTAGCTATCTGTCTATGTGTTAAAACTACTTTCAAGTCTGATCAATTTCTTATTATATAAGATATAATAATTATGAAGTTCCTCTAAGACCATGTGTCTGTCTTGTATAACAGGTATTTGGTCATCGTCTATCCACTGTGGTACCGCTTCAGAAGAACTGTCAAGAGCTCTGTGGTGGTCTGTGTCCTAGTCTGGGTTGTTCCTCTTGTCCTACTCATGATATATTCATGGCATAGATCAGTAGTACATATCTACATATACGTCATCCTCCTCCTGCTACCCTTGCCACTGTTCATCTTCTTCCTGGGTGGGACCCTCAAAGCCCTGTCTGCTTCCATCTCTGTCTCCTCAGAAGAAAAACGAAGAATTGTTGGGATTTTGGTTCTGGTGCTGCTCATTTATACTCTGCTGTTTTTGCCCTTCATCATTTTGTTATGTTCTCTTCTAAGTACAAGTTCTGATATTCAAACAATCCTCTTCTACCTAACCTTTGCTGATGCAGATAGTTTGTGTGGATCCCTCACCGACCTGTCCTTAATGCTTCTGAAGTTGAGTCCTCTTGCGGACTTAGTTCTGTATATTTTCATGAGGAAAGGGGCCATAGACAAGCTGTTGACCTCTCTGTGTTGTTGCAGAATGGACAACAATGATGTCAGCAGCCCAGACAGTAATGATGTCACCAGGCCAATAGTTTGAATAGTGACAAGATGTAAATACACAGTCAGCTTTAGTCGGGGGGAGAGAGAGAGAGAGAGAGGGAGAGAGAGAGAGAGAGAGCGAGAGAGAGAGAGAGAGAGAGAGAGAGATAGAGAGAGAGAGAGAGAGAGAGAAGGGATGAAACCAGAAAGAGAACGTAGACAAACAGAAAATAACAGACTGGCAGGGACCGTCATCCATTTAATATCCAAACTAGAAAGCATTGATATGAAGTTTGACCTATATCTTTATTATCGTATGTATTCTTAAATATTTATGTCCAAGACAGAGATCTTAAAGGTGCTACAAAGAACTTTTAAACATTTCTGAAACAGTCACATTTCCTCTGATGATCATTAATTACAAGTAAAATCAGTGCAACGTATGTTTTCTGTATGCCTTTGTCATGTGTACGCTCACCCTTGAACTATAGATGGCATAGTAAAAACACTACCGCTTTTGTCCAAAGGGGGTGCAAGAGATAACCTTTTTTATTTGTTAAAACAGATACATTTCTATCCCAAGCTGTGTGTCTTTGCCTATTTCTTATTTGATGTTAATACATTTATAATTTCTGTTTTATTTAACATAAGTTTGATTTTGGTGTTTTATCAGAAGGCCTGTAAGTTTTGGGGTGTTGGGTCTGCAATTGCTGTTGTTTACTTGGTAATATACATACCAATCTATATCAGGTTATATGGTATTTTGAATTAAATTGTACATTTTTCGTGCAAGTTTATATTAACAATCTGTTTTCAAAACAATAATGGGAAAATATACCTTTGGCTTTTTCATTGAATTACAAACTGACAAAAATAAAAGATCAGAGATGTATATTCACTGATTGACTGTTCATTGTTGTTTTGTAATTGGGTTAACATACTTTTGATAGCACACTGAACTTATTGGTTGCACACGTAAATATTAATTTTGATTTAAATTGCCTTTATGCAGAGACTGTTTCTCTCTCCTCTCCTTCCCCTCCCTTGGCTGGGCCTCACCACAGGGAGGGAGGTGTCAGGGAAAGACAGGCTCATTTGCATCTATACACACAGTCACATACAATCTCTCCTGTCATCAGTTAGTTTAGTTGTTGATCTGTGTGTTTTATTACTTTCTGTAAATACATTACTTGTGTTTTAATTATGTTGGTTTCTTTAATATTGCTTAAGAATGAACATTGCAATCCTCTTCCATTTAGAACTATCTTGACCTACTAGCTATTAGTAACTTTTTATAGTTATTAATTTAATTATTAATTCAATTGATAACATTTATGAGACTCATTTAGGTAAGTTATAATTTTGCATTTTCCCAGGTAACTCTGGGTGGTGCCCCCGTTTAGAAGTCAAGTTTGAATTAATATGTTATTTTATTTCATTTTCTTGATAGCCAAAAGTGGAGAAAACCCCTCTGCTTATCATTGTTGCATTATTTGCAACTTACAAACATTCTAAGTAGAAAACCACTACAAAACTTAGCCGGGAGTTCTACTGTCGATATTTAAAATTTTGATTCCACCAAATTATTTTCTTTTATTATGATTTCCCATCATGATTTTTTTGTGACTACATTTCTTCCTCAAAGATGACGGTTCACCACTATCTCTCCAGGTTTTAATAATGCGTTGGAAAGTTCTTAACACGATTTTAGTATTTTAATTTTCTCCTGAGTTAAGTTTTTTTTTTTTATGCAGGCCAATAGTTTCAGATCTCTGAAACAGAGTTACATCTTTTCCAAAACAACAACATGGTTGTTTAAGAAATAAGAAGCTATGCACTGCATCAGCTAGGATTAAATAACTTACTGAACTGAAACATATTAATGACTGCAGTTTATGACCGATGGAGAGCTCTTGCCTGTTTACTTAGTAAAATCCAGGTAGTGACCTTTCTCACTTCCATAAAATAAGCAAATATTCATGTACAGGAACGTATAGCATGTACTCACTAACCATCATCACCACAGACTGTTTGGATGCAGAGGACAACACATCAGACATTGGTTAAGGAACTCAAATAAGGTGAGGTCTTATAGCTTTCAAATGGGAATATTGTAATAAGATATTATAGAGATTATTTAAAAGGAAAAATAACTAGGAGTGTGAATCTTTTGGAGTAATGGCATAAAAGAGTTTTTATATTTGAAAAATAGTATCAGTAGTAGTGGGGCGACTGTGGCTCAGGTGGTAGAGCCGGTCGACCAATGATCGAAGTGTTGGCAGTTCGATCCCAGCCCTGCCACTTTTGTCATGGTTGTTCTTGTCCTTGGACAAGACCCTTCGCCCACCTTGCCTTGTGTGAATGTGTGTGACTGCTGTATGTTGGCAAAAATACAGCAGTCACGCAAATTGGCAGCCACGCTTCCGTCAGTCTGCCCCAGGGCAGCTGTGGCTACTATCGTGGTTTACCACCACAGGTATGACTGTGTGTGAATGAATGGAACCTGGAACCCTGTAAAGCGCTTTGAGTTCCTAGAAAAAAGCGCCATATAAATCCAATCCATTATTATCATCAACTGATTGCGATAATGTAAACTCACAAAGGAATACTTAAGAGAAATTATAACATTCACTCATGCGTGTATATTGTACAGGTACAAAAAAAACAAAATTGATAGATTTAGGCTTGCTGCCTTTTTCCTCAAACTTGCCACTTTAAAATGAAATGTAGTTACTAGTAACAGTGTGTTAAATTAATACATGTTTGCATTCTTTGATTGAAACTCATCACCAGGTCTCACAGTGAAGAATGGGAGGTTGCAATATCACCACCAATATCACCACCAACACCTCACAGGACGGAAGCTACAATTACACCTACGACTTCAATTACGACTACTTCAATGATTATATCTTCCTCTACAACTATTTAACCAAAGCTGGATTCATCATGCATGTGGCGACATGCATAATCATCTCTATCAGCCTTCCTCTGATCCTTGTGGCCATCTACTCTCTTTATTCTCTGGTATGTAAATTATGACCAAGAATGATTTATGTCCCTGTAGAATGTGTCTGTCGTACAGTCTGTCTGAGTTTTTTTTATGACCTGTATATCTTTAGGAAGATTTGACTATATTTAAATGTGCGCCCTAACCACATGTGTGGCTGCCTTCCAGCCTTCTCTTAAACTATTTATGTGACCAGTTAGTTACAAATCAAAGAAAATAATAACTATTTGTACAGCATAATTTGTTTTTGTTTTTTAATCAAAAAGCAATCAAGGAACATGTGAAATGCAATATATGTTAAGGTAGCAGGTTGCAGGCAGGCAGGTAGGTCCCAGTCGCAGACAGTTTAGGAACAAGACGTTTAATTTAAGTTCCAAAATGACAAAAATACAAAAAAGCAGGGAACACAGGGGACTCACCACATGACACACAACAAACCACAATGCAAAGACAAGGAACAATGAAACGCTAGGACTAATATACACACACAAGACAGGGTAGGCAATGAGGAACAGGTGTAACACATTAGGGCGGGGCCAGTAATCACACAGGAGGGAAACTTGACAGGATATGGGGAGGAACAAGACAGACATACCAAATAGAAATAAAATAGGAAACACAGGGAACCACCAAAACAATACAAGAACATACAGATCATGACAGTACCCCCCTTAAAGGTCGACTTCCAGGCGACCAAAAACTGGGGGAAAAAAGAGTCCAGCATCGGCAGAACCGCTCAGGAGGAAGGCAAGGCAGAGGGCGGGACCCCTCAGGCAGGAATGGAGGCCGGATCCCCTCTGGAAGGCGAAGAGAGCAGGCCTCCTCTGGCAGGCCTGGATGGGGGGAGGTGGGGGGTGCCCCCATGAGGAGTTAGTTAGCCCCCATGAGGAGTTAGTTAGTTAAGTTACTTTATTAGTCAATGGTTGGTTACATTGAAATGTGTCTTTTCGCATATCCCCTCTCAAGTTACCACACTTCGGAGGGGGTCAGAGCGCAGGGTCAGCTGCAGTATAGCGCCCCTGGAGCAGTTTTGGGGTTAAGTGTCTTGCTCAAGAACACAATGGTAGAGATGGTGGGCATCGTAGACGTAATACCAGCCTCTGCTAGTTTTACAACTAACACCCTCCTGTCCGGTGCCGGGGATCGAACCAGCGACCTCATGGTTACTGGTCGGCCACCTTTCCTCTAGGCCATCCTACCACCACATGAGGACGTGGAGAGGGCTCAGGAACCGGACAGGGCAAAAAGTTTTTGAACCCCTTAAGCCTTTTGAAATTTTATTTATTTTAACCATTATTAATTCATTTTTACCAATAGGCTACCAGTATTTTTTATATGAAATAACATGTTTATTCATCAATTCAACATTTTTCTTTCCATGTTTGGGTTGGCTTTTACCTGAAAAATCCCTTTTCTTGTTGTGCTTGAGGATATTTTTGAAGGAAGTCCTTTTCTAGGCAGATGTTAAGTCACTCTTAAAGCTCTTTATTTGTAGATGATTTGCCTCACGGTGGGCCGATGGAGCTCAAACTTTTTTATATGAATTTATAGCTGTCCCCAGACAAATGCGCAACATCAAAACTCTATTCCTGAGATCTTCTGAGATTGTTTTCCCTTTTAGCATGTCTGACCTGTAAGGGTTCAGTTTGGTGAGCCTAAACTGACCTGGTGTCACCCAATTTCTTCCCTAAAGATCTCTCATTAAATTGGTCTATTTCATCAATCAATTTGGCCCACCTGATTGTGTTTACCTTGCTCGATTTAAGCAATGCAGCTCAGGGTCAGGGGGAGTTCTACAGGGGGGTAAGGAGGGCAGCGGCCCCCCCACTGAAGAGCCTTGACCCCCCCAGCTGTCCCCCTAACTTTTGCATTCTCAAAAATGTACTTGTAAGAACAAACCGCCAATATGTCAACAAGCCACTCAAATAATTTAAACAAACAATACATTGAACAAAAGTAAATAATTTTAAATCTAATCTTATGCCCTGCCCCTCAAATACTTAGCCACGGCCCTGCATCATATGCGCAAATCGGCGATCACACAGTTTGTCACACACAGCGAGTCAGCGCGCTGCTGTGCCATGCAGCCCGGTGAAGAGTAACTGACCTGCTCCAAGCATCTGAAGGTGAAGTCAGTTTACCCTTGTGAATTTTAAACACACCAATTTAACTTAAAGTTAAATTTGTAATTAATGTAATGCAATGTAAAAGTAGCTAATTCATCAATAAGAGCACACCCATTCATTGTTGGCCAAAAGGGAAATCACTCGCTTGTGACTTGTAGGAGTATATTGCCCTTTTATTAATTTGTAGGCCTATTGTAGTACAGGCAAGAGCTTGATAAAAATATTTAAAAAAAAAACTTGCATGTTCGGATCCATACAATTTAACAGTGGGTCGCCGTTTTGAGAGAGAGAGAGAGAGAGAGAGAGAGAGAGAGAGAGAGAGAGTTTCTGAGGCATTAAGTTACTACAGTGAATCTGACAGTGCTAGCTAGGAGATCGATAATTTTTGTTTGAATAGCCAAACATAGCCTAGGCCTACTAAAAACTCTCACAAAGCCCCACCATGGCCAACACCTGCATCGCTCTGAGCCAGAGGTGGTCCAAGGTAAGGACTGAGTGTGTGTGTGTGTGTGTGTGTGTGTGTGTCTTGACTTTAGAAATAAAACTGATTTGATGTTTAATAAACTGTCTGTGTGTGAGTGAGTGAGTGCGTGAGTGAGTGAGTGAGAGGGCAGTGGGCTTTGTTGCGACCGCAGACTTGTCCGCAAAAGGAATAGCCTATCATTAACAACTAATTGACAGTTTGGATTATGATGACACAATCAACTTTTTCAACTCGAGCGTAGGAGACTCCGCCTTGTGTAGAAGCTCTGGTAAAACTGGGTTTTTGTATGCTGGCCCGCCGTGGCATTATTGCTGTTTCTGAGCGTTTTTTTCTGAATATTAAGTCATTCGATTTGTTCGATCCATTTATATTCATGTTCAGGTTGTAGTCACTATATAACGTGAGCTACGCAGTGTTGGATTTGTGTTTTTATTTTGTTATTATCCTACATCTGATCCGAGTCCGACAGGCTGGTAGGCCTATGTGATATGACATGAGTATAAGGCATATTAAAATACTACATATTTGCAAGTTCTCTCCACTTCCTCATTTTATATAGGTAGGCTATATAAGACTCCGCCTTGTGTAGAAGCTCCGGTTAGACTGGGTTTTTGTATGCTGGCCCGCCGTGGCATGATTGCTGTTTCTGATTTTCTTTTTTTCATATTAATTCATTCAATTCGTTTGATCCATATTCATGTTCGGGTTGTAGTCACTAGTAGGCTATAACGTGAGCTATGCAGTATTGGATTTGTGTTTTTATTATATGTGATATTCTGACATGAGTAAAAGGCATATTAACATATAGGCCTACTACCGATCTGCACGTTCTCTCCACTTCATGATTTTATATGCGTGTTTGTTTAATCTTTGAAAAAAACAAGGCCCAGCCAGATATTCCTAGGCCCACCCATAAATTACGTTCTGAATCCGCCACTGGCGTCCTCTAACCTCTCTCGGCGTCCTCTAACCTCTCTCGGTGTCCTCTAACCTCTCTCGGTATTATTAAAAACGAGGCATTTGACTGCTGTGGTTAAGATAAATTAGTGGATTGTGAGCGATCGGCTTCTGTGTTGGTTTATGCAACATTCAGCATGCTTTGCTGTACTACAGGCATCATGTCGCTTAGCGGGGAAAACAACATGGCGGTTAAGGAATATTTTTCCAGAGGATCTCGGGCCGTGGACCAATAAGAAATAGGGGGGTGGGGTTATCATAGACTACTGCACGGTGGAAGTTTCTGGTTACTAATGTGGGGGGAGGTGGCTTTCCCGTTTTTGATGTCAGAAACTGAGATAATTCTGGCTGGAGTATATTGGGGGGAGGGGTGGAGGTTTTCAGAAAAGGGGAGAGTGAGAAAAGGAGAGTTTTTTATTTTATTTTATTCTTTGGCAGTCTCTAGGCACACCGTGGACCCACATGTATGTTCAAAAACATCAATAAAGTGCATTTTGCATAATATGGGACCTTTAAGCTCCAAAATGACAAAAATCCAAAAAAGCAGGGAACACAGGGGACTCACCACATGACACACAACAAACCACAATGCAAAGACAAGGAACAATAAAACACTAGGACTAATATACACACACATGACAGGGTAGGCAATGAGGAACAGGTGGAAAACATTAGGGCGGGGCGGGGCGAGTAATCACACAGAAGGGAAACTTCTGTCATATACATTTGGTAACCATAGATTTTAACATAATGTTATTGTGAGCATATGAACATGTAGCTCAAAGAACCGCGCTGCCCATGTGGCCTCAGAGGGCTGCTACCATCGCTGTAAACTCTCAGGGTCAGATGTACTAACAATAAAATTGTGCAAATGTTTTACCAATGTTTTGCTGCAGGTGCAAAATGATAATGTTGCTCCGATCTACGTCATCAACCTTCTCATCTCCGACCTGATTCAGCTCTGCAGCCTGATCGTTATGGAGGCACTATTTGACCGTGAGATGACAGATAAGGAATCGCTGATAAGGGACAGCTTCTCATATATTCACCTATATGGTGTTGTGGTCAGTGTTGGCTTCATGGTGTGCATCGCCCTGGAAAGGTAGCTATCTGTCGATGTGTTAAACTATCAACGTCTTAAATATAATTCTGAAGTTCCTCAAACTCCATGTGTCTGTCTTGTATTACAGGTATTTGGTCATCGCCCATCCACTGTGGTACCGCTGCAGAAGAACTGTCAAGATCTCTGTGGTGGTCTGTGTCTTCGTCTGGGTCCTTCCTCTTGCCCCTATACTCGTGTCTTATTTATGGCTTGACTCACCAGTCCCATATATCTTCATGGGTGTCCTCCTCCTCTTTCCCTTCCCACTGTTCATCTTCTTCCTGGTTGGGATCTTCAAAGCCCTGTCTGCTTCCATCTCTGTCTCCCCTGACGAAAAACGACGAATTGTTGGGATTTTGGTTTTGGTGCTGCTCATTTATACGCTGCTGTTTTTGCCATACATATTTTTTTTATTTGCTGATGTAGATCAGTTTACTGATTTGATTGGATCCTTCTCCTACCTGTCCTTTATGCTTCTGAAGTTGAGTCCTCTTGCAGACTTAGTTCTGTATATTTTCATGAGGAAAGGGGCCATAGACAAGCTGTTGGCCTTTCTGTGTCGTTGCAGAATGGACAGCAATGATGACAACAGGCCAATAGTTTGAATAATGACAAGATGTAAATACACAGTCAGAGAGAGAGAGAGAGAGAGTGAGAGAGAGAGATAGATAGATAGATAGATAGATAGATAGATAGATAGATAGATAGATAGATAGATAGAGAGAGAGAGAGAGAGAGAGAGAGAGAGAGAGAGAGAGAGAGAGAGAGAGAGAGAGAGAGAGAGAGAGAGAGAGAGATGAAACCAGAAAGAGAACGTAGACAAACAGTAAATAACAGACTGGCAGGTACCGCCATCCATTTGATATCCAAACTAGAAAGCATTGATATGATGTTTGACCGATATCTTTATTATCGTATGTATTCTTAAATATTTATGTCAAAGACAGATATCTTAAAGGTGCTACAAAGAACTTTTAAAAATTTCTGAAACAGTCACATTTCCTCTGATGATCATTAATTACAAGTAAAATCAGTGCAAAAAATGGAATTTATATATTGTTTTTCTTCATGCCTTTGTCATGTGTACGCTCACCCTTGAACTATAGATGGCATAGTAAACACACTACCGCTTTTGTCCAAAGGGGGTGCAAGAGATAACCTTTATTTGTTAAAACAGATACATTTCTATCCCAAGCTGTGTGTCTTTGCCTATTTCTTATTTGATGTTGTATACTAGGCATGAATAAAATACATTTATAATTTCTGTTTTATTTAACATAAGTTTGATTTTGGTGTTTAATCAGAAGGCCTGTAAGTTTTGGGGTGTTGGTTCTGCAATTGCTGTTGTCTGCTTGGCAATATACATACCAATCTATATCAGGTTATATGGTATTTTGTATTAAATTGTAACTTTTTCTTGCAAGTTTATATTAACAATCGGTTTTCAAAACAATAATGGGAAAATATACCTTTGGCTTTTTAATTGAATTACAAACTTACAAAAATAAAAGATCAGAGATGTATATTCACTGATTGACTGTTAATTGTTGTTTTGTAATTGGGTTAACATACTTTTGATAGCACACTGAACTTATTGGTTACACACATAAACATTTATTTTTGATTTAAATTGCCTTTATGCAGAGACTGTTATATTAACAATCTGTTTTCAAAACAATAATGGGAAAATGTACCTTTGGCTTTTTATTCATTTACAAACTTACAAAAATAAAATATTATAGATGTATATTCCCCTATATAAACATGTATGTTGATTTAAATTGCCTTTATTCAGAGACTGTTTTTCTCTCCTCTCCTTCCCCCTCCCTTGGCTGGGCCTCACCACAGGGAGGGAGGTGTCAGGGAAAGACAGGCTCATTTGCATCTATACACACAGTCACACACAATCTCTCCTGTCATCAGTTAGTTTAGTTGTTGATGTGTGTGTTTTATTACTTTATGTAAATAAATGACATGTGTTTTAATTATGTTGGTTTCTTTAATATTGCTTAAGAATGAACATTGCAATCCTCTTCCATTTAGAACTCTCTTGAACTACTAGCTATTAGTAACTTTTTATAGTTATTAATTTAATTATTAATTCAATTGATAACATTTATGAGACTCATTTAGGTAAGTTATAATTTTTCATTTTCCCAGGTAACTCTGGGTGGTTCCCCGTTTAGAAGTTAAGTTTGAATTAATATGTTATTTTATTTCATTTTCTTGATAGCCAAAAGTGGAGAAAACCCCTCTGCTTATCATTGTTGCATTATTTGCAACTTACAAACATTCTAAGTAGAAAACCACTACAAAACTTAGCCGGGAGTTCTACTGTCGATATTTAAAATTTTGATTCCACCAAATTATTTTCTTTTATTATGATTTCCCATCATGATTTTTTTGCGACTACATTTCTTCCTCAAAGATGACGGTTCACCACTATCTCTCCAGGTTTTAATAATGTGTCTGAAAGTTCTTAACACGATTTTAGTAGTTTCATCTTCTCCTGAGTTAAGTTTTCTTTTTTTTATGCAAGGCAATAGTTTCACCTCTCTGAAACAGAGTTACATCTTTTCCAAAACCATAGCATATGTCTTCTGACATGGTTGTATTAAGAAGTAAGAAGCTATTCACTGCATCAGTTAGGCTTTAATAACTTGTTGCCAACTGAAACATATTACAGTATTGACTGCAGTTTTTCTTTTTTTTAAGATATATTTTTTTAAATATATTTTTTTGGCATTTTTGCTTTATTGGACAGATTTTGTAGAAACATAGGTGAGGTGGGGCAGAGAGGGCAGGCGGGATTCGAACCCGGGTCTGCTGAGGGGCTTGGGCCCATGGGGGGGACGCCCTTACCCACTGCGCAACAGGCGCCCCAATGACTACAGTTTTTGACCGATGAAAAGCTCTTGCCTATTTGCCTAGTAAAATCCAGGTGGTGACATTTCTCACTTCCTTAAAATAAGCAAATATATATTCCTAGGAATCTACTTTTCAGGTGCAGTCTGACGTGTCCATGGCACAGCGGCCACAGTGGCAGCTCAGAGCCGTTATTATGTTCATCAGAACTGAAACCAAAACATTGACAGCAGCAAAATGAACTCAGAAGTTTACACACACATTTTGTCTGCCAATGTAAAGAAAGATGCAACCAAACTGATTAGAAGAGCCTCCATCATGCAGCAAGATAATGACCCAAAACACACTGCAAAAACAACAAAGGAGTAAATCAGGGGCAAGAAGTGGAAGTTTTTAGACTGGCCAAGTCAATCTCTAGACTTAAACCCGTTAGAGCGTGCATTTCACCTGCTAAGAGGAGACTAAAGGGAGTAACCCTCCAAAACAAACAGCAACTGAAAGAGGCTGTGGTGAAAGCCTGGAAGGGCATCACAAAAGAAGAATGCAAAAGTTTGGTGATGTCAATGGGTCACAGGCTTGATGTGGTTATTGCAAGGGAAGGATTTGCGACAAAATATTAGGTCTTATTCACATTAATTTATTTAAAGTCTATCTGTTCCAATACTTCTGCTCGCCTAAACATGTGGTGTTCCTTTACAACAAATTATTTCTTCTCAGTTGTGTATCAGATCCAGATGTAAACACCTGGAAATGAAAGCTGAAATGTTGATCTATTGTCTCATATTCATCTTTTGGTGTCAAACCCAAATCTTTCAAGTTTACAGCAAAAATTAAGGAATCGGACTCACTGTTCCAATACTTTTGGAGGGGACTGTATATTGTACATTGTAGAGTCATCAATATCATAACTATTTTGGCATTTTTTAAGGTTAACATAAGTTCATTGGTAAATACAGAATATAGCTGTGGTTCCAGGTTGCTTTCTTGTGGAATTCCACAATTTATTGATTTTACCTCACATAAACTTTGATTAAGGTATACTGTCTTTTTCCCTTTTCCTATATATAGCAATGACAGCATTTGAAAAAGAGGAATAAATAGATTAAATATATGAATCATAATTAAATAATATCGAGGATTCAGTCGTGATAGTTGGAAGAGTTAATTTAAATATATATTATCTTATGTTGTATTTTTCAATCTCATCATCGTCTTCAACCGCTTATCCATAGTCGGGTCCCAGAGAAGGGAACCCCTCACCCCATACTCCCGCAGCACCCCCCACAGTATTGACTTTGCCAGGGAGGCTGAGTAGGGTGATAACCCAGTAGTTGGCACACACTCTCTGGTCCC
Organism: Hyperoplus immaculatus; assembly: GCA_949357725.1. Lineage (NCBI taxonomy): Eukaryota > Metazoa > Chordata > Actinopteri > Uranoscopiformes > Ammodytidae > Hyperoplus > Hyperoplus immaculatus. The sequence continues at coordinate 31,112,360 of OX442358.1, read as the reverse complement.
CTTTTTGAAGAGAGGAACCACCACCCTGGTCCACCACTCCTTCGGCACTGCCCCAGACTTCCACAACTTCCTCCAGGGAAGTTGACGATGATCCCCCATCAGCCTCCAGCTCTGCCTCCAACATAGAGGGCGTGTTAGTCGCATTCAGGAGTTCCTGAAAGTGCTCCTTCCACCGGCCGACTACCTCCTCAGTTGAGGTCAACAGCGTGCGATCCTTACTGTAAACAGCTTGGATGGTTTCCCGCTTCCCCCTCCTGAGGTGCCGTACGGTCTTCCAGAAAATCTTTGGTGCCGACCGAAAGTCGTTCTCCTTCGGGCCTGTCGATACCTTGCAACTGCCTATTGAGTCTCCCGAAGTAAGATATCCCGGAAGCACTCCTTCTTCAGTCGGACGGCTTCGCTGACCACCGAGGTCCACCACAGCGTTCGAGGGTTACCGCCCCTTGAGGCACCTAAGACCCTGAGACCACAGCTGCCTGCCGCGGCTTCAGCAATGGAAAGTTTTGAACATCGACCACTCGGGTTCAATGCCCCCAACCTCCACAGGGAGCTAGAAAAGCTCTGCTGGAGGTTTGAGTTGAAGAATTTCTTGAACAGGGGCCTCCTCCAGACGATCCCAGTTCACCCGTTTGGGCAACAGGGTACCGACTCTGCTACCAGGTCTGTCCAGAGTCTTCCCCCTTCGACCCAACTCACCACCAGATGGTGATCAGTTGACAGCTCCGCCTCTCTCTTTACCCGAGGGTCCAAAACATGCGGCCTCAGATCAGATGATACGATCACGAAATCGTTCATCGACCCTCGGCCTGGCGTGCTCTGGCACCACGTACACTTATGAGCATCCTTATGTTTGAACATGGTGTTCGTTATGGACAAACCATGACCAGCACAGAAGTCTAACAACAAACGACCGCTCGGGTTCAGATCGGGGAGGCCGTTCCTCCCAATCACGCCTCTCCAGGTGTCTCCATCGTTGCCCATGTGCGTGTTGAAGTCTCCCAGCAGAACTATGGAGTCCTCTACCGGACTCCAAGAAGGCCAAATACTCCAAACTGCTGTTTGTTGCATATGCACAGACAACAGTCTGAGTCTTCCCCCCCACTGCCCGGAGGCCTAGGGAGGCGATCCTCTCGTCCACCGGGCAAAAGTAGAAGGGGCTCGTGAGTTTCCCCTCACCGGCCCGGCGCCTCACACCTTGGGCAACTCCAGAGAAGAATAGAGTCCAACCCCTATCCAGGAGTACGGTTCCAGAGCCAAGACTGTTAGTGGAGGCAAGCCCAACCTGATCTAATCCGCTCCACCTCCCGCTCCAGTTCCGGCTCCTTCCCCCACAGCGAGGTGACATGCCCCCAAAGCCTCTGCCGCCCGGGTCTGGACCGTCATGGCCCTTCACTGCCCCGTGAGGCAGCACACCGACCCCAGCGGTTCCTCTGATGAGTGGGCCCATCAGCTGTAGCGGGGGTTGGTGCCACGTAGCTTCTTCTGGCTGTGCCCGGCCGGGCCCCATGGCAGATAAGCGGGCCCCCTTTATGGGCTTCCTCCTGGCAAGGTCTCTCTTCCTCTGACTTGATTTCCATGAGGTTTTTTTGAACCATTCTTAGTCTGGCCCCTCAGCTGAGACACTTTGCCTTGGGAGACCAGGAACACTAGGCTCAAGAAAACACAGCCCTCAGGTTCACAGGGGCACACAAACCTCTCCACCACAATAAGGGAATGGTTCCTGGAGAGGTTTGTATAGGGGAGAACGGGGTAATGTGAGACACTTTTTACATTTGCTCCCCTCTAAGGGAGCTTAAATGATGTATCAGTCAAATTTACACATTTCCCATTAATTCAGGATGTTTCCTAGAAAAGGGCATTAGAAAATGTATTCATGACAAAGGGCAGTGAAAATATGATTGTTTTAAAAAAAGTTGTCTTTTTGTGTCTCAGTTTACCCCAGCTGTGGGGTAAACCGAGACAGACCAGAGAAATCAAGGAGGTAAACTGATCCACTTACTTTTTCCAATCTGAAACTACCATAACAACACATGTTGTAACAGTTACAATCCTGACAGCTAGCTTGAAAACCAAATATTCCAAAACTAATGTCGGACGAGTATCAATTAAGAAAAACATTTTCTAAACACTTGAAAGTAACTCTGATCAAATACACCATATAATTCATATTCAATAATTAACATTCAAATGACAGATAGAACCAGTTAGATTAAAACACAGTCTGGGGGTCAGAATACAGGACCATTAGAGCCAGCTAGTGTCTGGGGGTCAGAACAAAGAACAATCAGAACCAGCTAGAACAGCCTGGGACTCAGAACACAGGACTAGACTCAGCTGTCATTTTCCATCTTTTGAGTCTTTGATTAATATTTTTCTGCATTAGTTTTATTGGGATCATTAATTGAATAAAGACATATTACTTAGAGTCTATTGGTGTTAAAGGTCACTCTCCTGTCCCCCACATACATACGTGCCAAACCATGCCCTTGCTGACACCCCTTCAACCATCAACCCCCACCTCCAGCCCACATTGTCTTTTGTCTTATTCAAACTAGTCTCCTTGCTACCTCAAATATAATAGATTTACTAAAAGAGGGCACAGCCACTGTCTCACTTTACCCCACAGCATTTGTCTCACTTTACCCCACTGCCACAATTTGAGAAAAAACTACCTCTCTCAGCAAATCAGGCTAATCTTCAGTTATCATCATCACACGGTTTCATGTGTTGGTAGTTCATCAACATGTATGATAGAAGTTTTTCTACCTGAATCAATTTGCTTTGGCACACCAATCGATTAAGTTTGACAGCAAGGAAATTTACTTTTACATACAAAAAATAAATGTTTGTGAAAAAAACATGCTTACAACATCACCATGAGGTCCTCTCTTTCATGGCCAAGGGGAAATGAGAGGGGCTTGAAAACATATTTATCTCACATGACCAAAAATGTGTTCCATTGCCTAGATACAGGGGGTGTCTCACACTACCCGATGGCTCACATTCCCACGTTCTCCCCTAAATAATTTATTCTAAAAATATATTTTATTAATATGACACCCCCCCCCCCTCTCATTACTATTTTTTCATATATACTGTACAGTATATGTGTGTGTGTCTGTAGACAGGCATTCATATTAGGTTACTAAGAAAGGAAGTAGAAAATCATTTGTGAATCCTTCTAATTTACCACATATTTCATACTACAACAACATATAATTCATCCACAAGCACAGAAATAGTTAAGATTAAATTCCTCATCGCTTATTTAAAAACAGTCAAATAGTATTTCACAGTATTTCACTCTCTCTTACCCAGCAGCTGGCAAGAGTGGCACTGCCCCTTTCTCACTTCCTTAAAATAAGCAAATATATATTACTAGGAACATATTGGACGTACTCACTAGCTGTCATCCTCACATACTGTTTGGATGCAGAGGACAACACGTCAGACATTGGTTAAGGAACTCAAGTAAGGTGAGGTCTTGTAGCTTTCAAATGTGAATAATGTGATAATATATTATAGAGATTATTTAAAGGGAAAAATAACTAGGAGTGTGAATCTTTTGGCGTTGTTGTAAATGATGGCATGAAATAAGTAGTATCAACTGATTGTGATAGTGTAAACGCACAAAGGAAAACCCAAGACACATGTTAACAAATTGGAAGGTTAGGCTAGCTGCCTTTTTCCTCAAACTTGCCACTCTCTAAAATAAAATTTACTAGTAACAGTGTGTTCGATTAATGAATGCATTTGTTGATTGAAACTCATCACCAGGTCTCACATTGAAGAATGGATGACTATGATTATTTGGAAAAAGCTGAATTCATCAAGCATGTGGTGACACGTATAATCATCACTATCGGCCTTCCTCTGATCCTTCTGGCCATCTACTCTCTTTACTCTCTGGTATGTACATTATGACTGAGATGTATTCATTAACTGTCTGTATAATGTGTCTGTCGTACAGTCTGGCTGGGATAAAGAGTTGTTATAATCTGAATATTTTTAGGAAGATTTGACTATAATTAAATGTGCACCCTAACCACATGGGTGGCTACATTCCAGCCTTCTGTTAAATGTTACTGTAGCAGTTGGCTACAAATCAAAGAAAATAATAAGAATTTTTACAGCATCATTTGTATTTTGTAAAAAACAATCAAGGACATGTGAAATGCAATATATTTAGTAGACGTAGATTTTTGCATTATGTTATTGTGAACAAATGGACATTTAGGTCAAAGAGCAATGCTGTCCATGTGGCCTCAAATACGCAGGGCCAGATTTACTAAGAATAATATTGTGCAAATCTTTTCCTGCAGGTGCAAAATGATAATGTTGCTCCGATCTACGTCATCAACCTTCTCATCTCCGACCTCCTTCAGCTCTGCTGCCTGAATGTTATGGAGAAACTACGTTACCGTGAGACGACAGATGAGTATTGGCAGATATGGGACAGCTTCTTTTATATTCACCTTTATGGTGTTGTGGTCAGTGTTGGCTTCATGGTGTGCATCGCCCTGGAAAGGTAGCTATCTCTCTATGTGTTAAACTATCAATGTTTTAATATGTAATTCTGAAGTTCCTCAAACTCCATGTGTCTGTCTTGTATTACAGGTATTTGGTCATCGCCTGTCCACTGTGGTACCGCTGCAGAAGAACTGTCAAGATCTCTGTGGTGGTCTGTATCTTCGTCTGGGCCGTTCCTCTTGCCCCTATACTCGCGTCTGATTTATGGCTTTACTCACCAGTCCCATTTATCTTCATGGGTGTCCTCCTCCTCCTTCCCTTCCCACTGTTCATCTTCTTCCTGGGTGGGACCCTCAAAGCCCTGTCTGCTTCCAGGTCTGTCCCCACTGAAAAAAAACGACGAATTGTTGGGATTTTGGTTCTGATGCTGCTCATTTATACGCTGCTGATTTTGCCATACATCATATATTTATGTCTTCAGGTATTTGGACATTATGGTGTATCCCAGTCACACCTGTCCGATATGCTTCTGAAGTTGAGTCCTCTTGCAGATTTAGTTCTGTATATTTTCATGAGGAAAGGGGCCATAGACAAGCTGTTGGCCTCTCTGTGTTGTTGCAGAATGGAGAGCAATGATGAGATGGACAGTAATGATGTCAGCAGCCCATCAGTTTGAATAATGACAAGATGTAAATACACAGTCAGAGAGAGATAGAGAGAGAGAGAGAGAAAGAGAGAGAGAGAGATAGAGAGAGAGAGAGAGAAAGAGAGAGAGAGAGATAGAGAGAGAGAGAGAGAGAAAGGGATGAAACCAGAAAGAGAACGTAGACAAATAGAAAATAACAGACTGGCAGGTACCGTCATCCATTTGATATCCAAACTAGAAAGCATTGATATGATGTTTGACCGATATCTTTATTATTGTATGTATTCTTAAATATTTATGTCAAAGACAGAGAACTTAAAGCTACAAGGAACTTTTAAACATTTCTGAAACAGTCACATTTCCTCTGATGATCAGTAATTACAAGTAAAATCAGTGCAAAAAATGCTATTTTTATATTGTTTTTCTGTATGCCTTTGTCATGGGTACGCTCACCCTTGAACTATAGATGGCATAGTAAAAACACTACCGCTTTTGTCCAAAGGGGGTGCAAGAGATAACCTTTTTTATTTGTTAAAACAGATACATTTCTATCCCAAGCTGTGTGTCTTTGCCTATTTCTTATTTGATGTTAATACATTTATAATTTCTGTTTTATTTAACACAAGTTTGATTTTGGTGTTTTATCGGAAGGCCTGTAAGTTTTGGGGTGTTGGGTCTGCAACTGCTGTTGTCTGCTTGGCAACATACATACCAATCTATATCAGGTTATATGGTATTTTGTATTAAAATGTAACTTTTTCTTGCAAGTTTATATTAACAATCTGTTTTCAAACAATAATGGGAAAATATACCTTTGGCTTTTTCATTGAATTACAAACTTACAAAAATAAAAGATCAGAGATGTATATTCACTGATTGACTGTTCATTGTTGTTTTGTAATTAGGTTTATATACTTTTGATAGCACACTGAACTTATTGGTTACACACATAAATATTAATTTTGATTTAAATTGCCTTTATGCAGAGACTGTTTCTCTCTCCTCTCCTTCCCCCTCCCTTGGCTGGGCCTCACCACAGGGAGGGAGGTGTCAGGGAAAGACAGGCTCATTTGCATCTACACACACAGTCACATACAATCTCTCCTGTCATCAGTTAGTTTAGTTGTTGATGTGTGTGTTTTATTACTTTATGTAAATAAATGACGTGTGTTTTAATTGTGTTGGTTTTTCTTTAATATTGCATAAGAATGAACATTGCAATCCTCTTCCATTTAGAACTCTCTTGAACTACGTGCTATTAGTAACTTTTTATATTAATTTAATTATCAATTCAATTGGTAAAATGTATGACGCTGATTTAGGTAAGCTATCAATTTCTCAGTTACCTCTGGGTGGTGCCCCGATTTTTAACATTTTGATTCCACCAAATTATTTTATTTAATTATGATTTCCCCTCATGATCATTCATTTTTTTCCCGACTAGATTTCTTCCTCAAAGATGACGGTTCACCACTATCTCTCCAGGTTTTAATAATGTGTTGGAAAGTTCTTAACATGATTTTAGTATTTTAATTTTCTCCGGAGTTTAGTTTTCTTTGTTTTATGCAGGCCAATAATTTCACCCTTCTGAAACGGAGTTACATCTTTTCCCAAATCACAGCATATTTATTCTGATATGGTTGTTTAAAGAGGACCTATGATGCTTTTTGACTTTTATGACCTATAAACGTTGTTATGATGATTCATAGTCATGCTTAACCATACTAAATTATCAAATAATGACTTACATGCATTTCGACATATTCCCTGCTGACCGTCTGGGGTGTCTGTGCAGAGCACTAAACACTATTCTAGCCAGTCGAGAAGTCACGTGTTCAAAGCGGTCTACCCTTTCATAATTTGTGAAGTCGCATAAAACTTTGGGACGTCTCCACGCGGATGTTTCCATGTATGGTAATGCTGTCACTTCCCTGTTCGCGTCTGCCTCGCGTCTGCCTCGCGCCCTTATAGGTCCATGCTCGCGCTTCCCGCCACTGAAAGTGTTCCGGAAGGAAGGTAACCAATCACAACGGAGTGGGGTTTGCAGGAGGGGGGAGGGGAGCGGAGATGGCCGAAGCACAGGCGGAGGGAGCCGAAGCACACACACTCAAGTGTTGACAGGATGTGCTGGATCGCCAAAATAAGAGAAAGAGCTTCCCGAAAATCTACATAGTTTTTTGTGATGTGATTCGTGTCAGGTTGCTCTATAGCAGTGTAAAACAAGAAATTAAGACCAGAAAAGTAGCATAATAGGTCCTCTTTAAGAAATAAGAAGCTATTCACTGCGTCAGTTAGGGTTGAATAACTTGTTGCCAACTGAAACATAATAAAGACTACAGTTTTTGACCTATGGAGAGCTCTTGCCTATTTGCCTAGTAAAATCAAGGTAGTGACATTTCTCACTTTCTCACGCAAATATATCACCAGGAATCTATTTTTCAGGTGCAGTCTGACGTGTCCATGTCACAGCGGCCACAGAGGCAGCTCAGAGCCGTTATCATGTTCATCAGAACTGAAGCAAAGACATACAGTCCATCTGAAATGTACCCACATTATAGATAGATGGATAAATAAATAAACATATAGATAGATAGATAGATAGACAGACAGACAGACAGACAGACAGACAGACAGACAGACAGACAGACAGACAGACAGACAGATAGATAGATAGATAGATAGATAGATAGATAGATAGATCTCTGTAGTTGCACACACACACACACACACACACACTGGCCCTCAAACACACACTAATTGAGTGAACATAAAGACACCATCCTTGGACTTCCAAACCAATAAAAATTCAAAACTATTTACATTTTACACCTTCATATGTCGCCCACTGATTCATGCACTGCCTAGCCCAAAAAAAAGTCACACACTTAAATACCTGGTTGGACCATCTTTAGCTTTGATTAAGGCACATATTCGCTGTAACACATTTTGATAAGCTTTATTTGGCACATGAGGTTGCTGAACCTAGACCAACTGAAGCAACCCCATATCCTACTGTACACTGCCTCACAGGCTTATACAATAGGCACTAGGCATGATGGGAGCATCACTTCATCCACCTCTCTTCTTTTTCTTTTAAAGATATTGTTTTTGTTTTTTTTGTTTTTTTTTGACAGTATGAAGAGACAGAGGTTAAATGGGGCAGAGAGGGGAGTGACATGCAGAGAACGACCGCGGGCGGGAATCGAACCCGGCTCTGCTGCTGGGTACGGCCCGGGGGGGGGAGGGGGGGGGACGCCCTACCTACTGAGCTAAGGGCGCCCCCATCCACCTCTCTTCTTACCCTGATGCACCCATCACTCTTGAACAGGGTCAGTCAGACCACACAGCCCTTTTCCATTGCCCCAGAGTCCCATCTTTATCTTTTGCTCCCTGGCAAATTTAAGCATTTTATTCTGATAAGCCCCACTGATAAGAGGTTTTCTTAAGGCTACACATCTGTATAGTCCATATCCCTCATGTTCTCTTCACATTGTACTTGTGGAAATGCTATTGAGTTCACTATTAAACCTAGCCGGGAGTTCTACTGTCGATATTTTGAATTTTGATTCCACCAAATAATTGTATTCATAGTTTTCTTTGTTTTATGCAGGGCAATAGTTAACTTGTTGCAAACTGAAACATATGGTATTAATGACTGCAGTTTTGGACCGATGGAGAGCTCTTGCCTATTTGCCTAGTAAAATCCAGGTGGATCTCATTTCCTTAAAATAAGCAAATATATCACCAGGAATCTATTTTCAGGCTGTTGAAGGTGCAGTCTGACGTGTCCATGGCACAGCGGCCACAGTGGCAGCTCAGAGCCGTTATCATGTTCATCAGAACTGAAGCAAAAGCATTTACACAATACCCTTAGAATTTTCTTCAAGGAAATATTTCTAGTGAAGTTAAACATTGAGGGCAGTTAAATATTATATTTCTTAAATATATATTTTTTTGGCATTTTTGCTTTATTAGATAGATTTTGGTGAGACAGAGTTGAAATGGGGCAAAGAGGGGAAGACATGCAGAGAGCTGACCCGGGCGGGATTCGAACCCGGGTCTGAATCTGGGCCTGTGCCGCAACACTCTACCCACTGCGCCACGAGCACCCCCCCAGTATACAGGTCCTTCTCAAAAAAATTAGCATATTGTGATAAAGTTGATAATTTTCCATAATGTAATGATAATAATTGAACTTTCATATATTTTAAATTAATTGCACACCAACTGAAATATTTCAGGTCTTTTGTTGTTTTAATACTGATGATTTTGGCATACAGCTCATGAAAACCCCAAATTCCTATCTCAAAAAATTAGCATATCATGAAAATGTACTCTAAATGAGCTCTTAACCTAATCATCTGAATCAACTAATTAACTCTAAACACCTGCAAAAGATTCCTGATGCTTTTAAAAACTCCCAGCCTGGTTCATTACTCAAAACCACAATCATGGGTAAGACTGCCGACCTGACTGCTGTCCAGAAGGCCATCATTGACACCCTCAATCAAGAGGGTAAGACACAGAAAGAAATTTCTGAGCGAATAGGCTGTTCCCAGAGTGCTGTATCAAGGCACCTCAGTGGGAAGTCTGTGGGAAGGAAAAAGTGTGGCAGAAAACACTGCACAACCAGAAGAGGTGACCGGACCCTGAGGAGGATTGTGGAGAAGGGCCGATTCCAGACCTTGGGGGACCTGCGGAAGCAGTGGACTGAGTCTGGAGTAGAAACATCCAGAGCCACCGTGCACAGGCGTGTGCAGGAAATGGGCTACAGGTGCCGCATTCCCCAGGTCAAGCCACTTTTGAATCAGAAACAGCGGCAGAAGCGCCTGACCTTGGCTACAGAGAAGCAGCACTGGACTGTTGCTCAGTGGTCCAAAGTACTTTTTTCGGATGAAAGCAAATTGTGCATGTCATTCGGAAATCAAGGTGCCAGAGTCTGGAAGAAGACTGGGGAGAAGGAAATGTCAAAATGCTTGAAGTCCAGTGTCAAGTACCCACAGTCAGTGATGGTCTGGGGTGCCATGTCAGCTGCTGGTGTTGGTCCACTGTGTTTTATCAAAGGCAGGGTCAATGCAGCTAACTATCAGGAGATTTTGGAGCACTTAATGCTTCCATCTGCTGAAAAGCTTTATGGAGATGAAGATTTCATTTTTCAACAAGACCTGGCACCTGCTCACAGTGCCAAAACCACTGGTAAATGGTTTACTGACCATAGTATTACTGTGCTCAATTGGCCTGCCAACTCTCCTGACCTGAACCCCATAGAGAATCTGTGGGATATTGTGAAGAGGAAGTTGAGAGACACCAGACCCAACACTGTGGATGAGCTTAAGGCCGCTATCGAAGCATCCTGGGCCTCCATAACACCTCAGCAGTGCCACAGGTTGATTGCCTCAATGCCACGCCGCATTGAAGCAGTCATTTCTGCGAAAGGATTCCCGACCAAGTATTGAGTGCATAACTGAACATAATTATTTGAAGGTTGACTTTTTTGTATTAAAAACACTTTTCTTTTATTGGTCGGATGAAATATGCTAATTTTTTGAGATAGGGATTTTTGGTTTTTCTTTACTTTTTTGCCAAAATCATCAATATTAAAACAATAAAAGGCTTGAACTACTTCAGTTGTGTGTAATGAATCTAAAATATATGAACGTCTAATGTTTATCAGTACATTACAGAAAATATTGAACTTTATCACAATATGCTAATTTTTTGAGAAGGACCTGTATCTATTCTTAAGACTTAACCAGGATAGGCAGTTATGCATTGTATTCACGTTGGATATGTGTGAGCACTGTAGTAAACAGCGTGCACCCCTGCCCATTCTAAATACCACATTATCAATATGATGGTACCAGGATAATTTTCTGTCTACTTAACACACACATTCATTGCCGGTGTCTTCATTAACCAATGTTTTTTTTTCCGAATACAATGCTTTTAGTTTTTGAGACATTAAAATACTAGTGGACTCACAGGAATACCATGTATATTGTATATTGTAGAGTCATCAATAAACATAACTATTTTGGCATGTTTTAAGCTTAACATTAGTTAATTGGTAAATAGAGAATATAGCAGTGGTTCCAGGTTGCTTTCTTGTGGAATTCCACAATTTGTTGATTTTACCTCACATAAACTTTGATTCAAGTCCCCATATTTCATACTAGAACAACATATCATTCATCCACAAATACAGAAAAAGTTCAAATTAGATTCATCAGAGATTATTTTAAAAGAGTCAAATAGTCTTTCCACTGTATTTCTCTCTCTCTCTCTCTCTTTCTCTCTCTCTCTCTCTCTCTCTCTCTCTCTCTCTCTTACCAAGCAGTTTGCAAGAGTGGCACTGCCCCTTTCTCACTTCCTTAAAATAAGCAAATATATATTACTAGGAACCTAATGCACATACTCACTAACTGTCATCCTCACATACTGTGTGGATGCAGAGGACAACACATCAGACATTGGTTAAGGAACTCAAGTAAGGTGAGGTCTTGTAGCTTTCAAATGGGAATTTTGTGATAATATATTATAGAGATGGTTTGGAAGGAAAAATAACTAGGGGTGTGAATATTTGGCATTGTTGTAAATTATGGCATGCAAGAAGAATAAAGGAAAACTTAAGACAATGGTAACATTTATTCATGCTTGTATACTGTACAGATACAACCAAATTAAAAAAATGTGTAGGTTTAGTCTAGCTGCCTTTCCTCAACCTTGGGAATCTCTAAAATAAAATGTAGTTACTAGTAACAGAGTGTTAAATTAATAAATTAGATTTTTTTAATTTTTTGATTGAAACTCATCAACAGGTCTCACAGTGAAGAATGGGCAGTTCCTTCACCGACACCTCACAGAACGAGGGCTACAACTACAATCACACTAACAACTACAATCACAATAACACCGCCTGGTATGGTGAATATGATCATGTTAAAGTTGATTTCATCATCCATGTGGTGACATGTATAATCATCTCTATCAGCCTTCCTCTGATCCTTATGGCCATCTACTCTCTTTATTCTCTGGTATGTACATTATGAATGATTTATTTACTGTCTGTAGAATGTGTCTGTCGTACAGTCTGTCTGGGACAAAGAGTTGTTATGACCTGTATATCTTTAGGAAGATTTGACTATATTTAAATGTGCGCCCTAACCACATGTGTGGCTGCCTTCCAGCCTTCTCTTAAACTATTTATGTGACCAGTTAGTTACAAATCAAAGAAAATAATAACTATTTGTACGGCATAATTTGTTTTTGGTTTTTATCAAAAACCAATCAAGGAACATGTGAAATGCAATATATTTGATAACCATAGATTTTTGCATTTTGTTATTGTGAGCAAATGGACATTTAGCTCAAAAAGCAATGCTGCCCATGTAGCCTCAAAGACGATTGCTGTAAACTCTCAGGGCCAGATTTACTAAAAATAGTTTTGCGCAAATGTTTTGCTGCAGGTGCGAAAGGATAATGTTGCTCCGATCTACGTCATCAACCTTCTCATCTCCGACCTCCTTCAGCTCTGCTGCATGATCGTTAAGGAGGCACTACATTACCTTAAGAATCCACATGAGGATTGGCAGATACACAGTGCCTTCTTATATATTCACATATATGGTGTTGTGGTCAGTGTTGGCTTCATGGTGTGCATCGCCCTGGAAAGGTAACTACCTGTCTATGTGTTAAACTGCGTTCATGTCTGATCAATGTCTTATTATGTAATTCTGAAGTTCCTCTAAGACCATGTGTCTGTCTTGTATTACAGGTATTTGCTGATCGCCCATCCACTGTGGTACCGCTTCAGAAGAACTATCAAGATCTCTGTGGTGGTCTGTGTCCTAGTCTGGGTCCTTCTTCCTGTCCCCTTTCTCCCGTTACAAATATTTGCACCAATAGGTCCATACTTGGTAGCCATCTTCCTCCTCCTTCCCCTCCCACTGTTCATCTTCTTCCTGGGTGGGACCCTCAAAGCCCTGTCTGCTTCCATCTCTGTCTCCCCTGAAGAAAAACGACGAATTTTTGGTATTTTGTTTCTGGTGCTGCTCATTTATACTCTGCTGTTTTTGCCAAACATCATAAATTTATGTTCTCCTTTAAATAAGCGCACAATCCTCTCCGACCTGTCCTTTATGCTTATTAAGTTGAGTCCTCTTGCAGATTTAGTTCTGTATATTTTCATGAGGAAAGGGGCCATAGACAAGCTGTTGGCCTCTCTGTGTTGTTGCAGAATGGACAGCAATGATGTCAGCAACCCGTAGTATGAATAATGACAAGATGTAAATACACAGTCAAATCTAGAGAGAGAGAGAGAGAGAAAGAAAGAGAGAGAGAGAGAAAGGAATGAAACCAGAAAGAGAATGTAGACAAATAGAAAATAACAGACTGGCAGGGACCGTCATCCATTTAATATCCAAAAAATAAATCATTGATATGAGGTTTGACCTATATCTTTATTATTGTATATATTCTTAAATCTGTATCTCTAACACAGAGAACTTAAAGCTACAAGGAACTTTTAAACATTTCTGAAAACAGCAAACAAGACCATCAGTGCAAAGAATACTATTTGTATATAGTTTTTCTTCATGCCTTTGTCATGGGTATACGCTCACCCAGGAACAACAGCTGGCGTAGTAAAAACACTACTGCTTTTGTCCAAAGGGGGTGCAAGAATGAATCAAGTTGAAAGTTCCTCGGAGCACCTTTAAAAAGTCTTTATTTAACTTTTGTTCTATTTTGGTCTCATCATGGCCCATTTTAATTGAGTTTCATATTTGTGTTATAACTCAGGGTTCTCAACTCTCACGCAATGAGAGTGAGACACGCATTTCAGGCAATTCACACGCTCCACGCCACACCTTGCATTTCTCACGCAAATTATAACTCTGCCAAACATTTTTTTTATATAGCTTCGATAAATCCTGACCTTCACCACCATCACCATACGGTTCCGTTAACCTTTCTCTGCAACGAGCTCTTGGGTCCAACGCAGCCACACACCAGTCAATCAAACTACCAGGCGTTCAACCAATCAGAAAGTAGCAAAGCACTTGGGGGTGGGGGGTGGGTATCACCCTAATAGTATGGTTATCACATCATTCAGTTTTTCAACGAGTGATGGTCGTCATTCAGCGAAGGAATTTACATTTGCGGAGGCTCGACGTCAACACCCAAAGTAAGTAATTAATTGGTTTGCTGACGCTGTGTAGGCCTACTTACATGGAACGGTGCCAAGAGAGTGATATTATTTTCCCCAGTTTAACTTACTTGACACAGGTTTATTAAGTGCTGAGAAGCCATGTCCACCGTTAGCCACCATTATTATGCTTTAAATTAATAAATAATTTGCGCTCGCATGGAAAATCCGCTTCTGTCTCACTCTGAACAATTTCCAAAAGTTGAGAACCCTGTAACTGATGTATTTATATCCAAAGCTGTGTGTGTTTGCCTATTTCTTATTTGATGATGTATACAAATACATTTATAATTTCTGTTTTATTTAACATAAGTTTGATTTTGGTGTTTTATCAGAATAATTTTTATTTTCCTATTACTTGTTTTATTTTGAATAATAGACATAATTAAAATACACATTAATAATTTCAGTTTTTTTTATTATAAAAGTTTGATTTCGGTGTTTTATCGGAAGACATGTACGTTTTGGGGTGTTGGGTCTGCAACTGCTGTTGTCTGCTTGGCAATATACATACCAATCTATATCAGGTTATATGGTATTTTGTATTAAATTGTAACTTTTTCTTGCAAGTTTATATTAACAATCTGTTTTCAAACAATAATGGGGAAATATACCTTTGGCTTTTTCATTGAATTACAATCTTACAAAAATAAAAGATCAGAGATGTATATTCACTGATTGGCTGTTCATTGTTGTTTTGTAATTGGGTTAACATACTTTTGATAGCACACTGAACATATTGGTTACACACGTAAATATTAATTTTGATTTAAATTGCCTTTATGCAGAGACTGTTTTTCTCTCCTCTCCTTCCCCCTCCCTTGGCTGGGCCTCACCACAGGGAGGGAGGTGTCAGGGAAAGACAGGATCATTTGCATCTACACACACAGTCACATACAATCTCTCCTGTCATCAGTTAGTTTAGTTGTTGATCTGTGTGTTTTATTACTTTATGTAAATAAATGACGTGTGTTTTAATTGTGTTGGTTTTTATTTAATATTGCATAAGAATAAACATTGCAATCCTCTTCCATTTAGAACTCTCTTGAACTACTAGCTATTAGGAACTTTTTATAGTTATTAATTTAATTATTAATTCAATTGATAACATTTATGAGACTCATTTAGGTAAGTTGTAATTTTTAATTTTCCCAGGTAACTCTGGGTGGTTCCCCGTTTAGAAGTTAAGTTTGAATTAATATGTTATTTTATTTCATTTTCTTGATAGCCAAAAGTGGAGAAAACCCCTCTGCTTATCATTGTTGCATTATTTGCAACTTACAAACATTCTAGGTAGAAAACCACTACAAAACTTAGCCGGGAGTTCTACTGTCGATATTTAAAATTTTGATTCCACCAAATTATTTTATTTTATTATGATTTCCCCTCATGATCATTAATTTTTTTCCCGACTAGATTTCTTCCTCAAAGATGACGGTTCACCACTATCTCTCCAGGTTTTAATAATGTGTTGGAAAGTTCTTAACATGATTTTAGTATTTTCATTCTTTCTCCTGAGTTTAGTTTTCTTTGTTTTATAAAGGCCAATAAATTCACCCTTCTGAAACGGAGTTACATCTTTTCCAAAACCATAGGATATGTCTTCTGACATGGTTGTTTTAAGAAGTAAGAAGCTGTTCACTGCATCAGTTAGGCTTTAATAACTTGTTGCCAACTGAAACATATTGACAGTATTGACTGCAGTTTTTATTTTTTTTAAGATATATTTTTTTGGGCATCTTTGCTTTATTGGACAGATTTTGTAGAGACATAGGTGAGGTGGGGCAGAGAGGGCGGGCGGGATTCGAACCCGGGTCTGCTGAGGGGCCTGGGCCCATGGGGGGGACGCCCTTACCAACTGCGCCACAGGCGCCCCAATGACTACAGTTTTTGACCGATGAAAAGCTCTTGCCTATTTGCCTACTAAAATCCAGGTGGTGACATTTCTCACTTCCTTAAAATAAGCAAATATATATTCCCAGGAATCTATTTTTCAGGTGCAGTCTGACGTGTCCATGGCATAGCGGCCACAGTGGCAGCTCAGAGCTGTTATCATGTTCATCAGAACTGAAACCAAAACATTGACAGCAGCAAAATGAACTCAGAAGTATACACACACATTTTGTCTGCCAATGTAAAGAAAGATGCAACCAAACTGATTAGAAGAGCCTCCATCATGCAGCAAGATAATGACCCAAAACACACTGCAAAAACAACAAAGGAGTTAATCAGGGGCAAGAAGTGGAAGTTTTTAGACTGGCCAAGTCAATCTCCAGACTTAAACCCTTTAGAGCATGCATTTCACCTGCTAAGAGGAGACTAAAGGGAGTAACCCTCTAAAACAAACAGCAACTGAAAGAGGCTGTGGTGAAAGCCTGGAAGGGCATCACAAAAGAAGAATGCAAACGTTTGGTAATGTCAATGGGTCACAGGCTTGATGTGGTTATTGTAAGGGAAGGATTTGCGACAAAATATTAAGTCTTATTCACTTTAATTTACTTTAAGTCTATCTGTTCCAATACTTTTGCTCACCTAAAAATGTGGTGTTCCTTTACAAATAATGATATCTTCTCAGTTGTGTATCAGATCCAGATGTTAACACCTGGAAATTAAAACTGTAATGTTTATCTATTGTCTCATATTCATATGTTGGTGTCAAACCCAAATCTTTCAAGTTTACAGCAAAAATAAAGGAATCGGCCTCACTCTCCCAAAATACTTTTGGAAGGGACTGTATATTGTACATTGTAGAGTCATCAATATCATAACTATTTTGGCATTTCTAAGCTTAATGGTAGTTCATTGGTAGATACAGAATATAGCTGTGGTTCCAGGTTGCTTTCTTGTGGAATTCCACAATTTACCCCTCACCCCATACTCCCGCAGCACCCCCCACAGTATTAGGGACTTTAAGCAACGACGGTTGAGAGGACGGCTACGGCGGTCGAGTAGAATTTTGAGCATTCGAGAATTTATGTCATCACCTCCTATCGCTGTAGTAAGAGGGAGTCGGAGCCGTAGTCCGTCTGTTTACAACGGCAGAACGGGGTTTTGACGTTGTGAGCGCTACACCAACTGCAGCAAGTAGCCGTTCTAAGTGTTGCTAGGCAATAGTGGAGCCCGTTGGAATCTTTCCCGACGCCGTAGCCGTCCCTAAAACACCGCTGCTTAAAGTCCCTATTGATTATGCCAGGGAGGCTGAGTAGGGTCCCCTTTTTGAAGAGAGGAACCACCACCCTGGTCCACCACTCCTTCGGCACTGTACCCGACTTCCACAACTTCCTCCAGGGAAGTTGACGATGATCCCCCATCAGCCTCCAGCTCTGCCTCCAACCTAGAGGGCGTGTTAGTCGCATTCAGGAGTTCCTCAAAGTGCTCCTTCCACCGGCCGACTACCTCCTCAGTTGAGGTCAACAGCGTGCGATCCTTACTAAAAAACAGCTTGGATGGTTCCCTGCTTCCCCCTCCTGAGGTGCCGTACGGTCTTCCAGAAAATCTTTGGTGCCGACCAAAAGTCCTTCTCCTTCGGGCCTGTCGATATCTTGCAACTGCCTCTTGAGTCCCCCGAAGTAAGATATCCTGGAAGCACTTCTTCAGTCGGACGGCTTCGCTGACCACCGAGGTCCACCACGGCGTTCAAGGGTTACTGCCCCTTGATGAACCTAAGACCTTGAGACCACAGCTGCCTGCCGCGGCTTCAGCAATGGAAGTTTTGAACATTGACCTCTTGGGTTCAATGCCCCCAACCTCCACAGGGAGCTAGAAAAGCTCTGCCAGAGGTGTGAGTTGAAGATCTCTTGAACAGGGGCCTCCACCAGACGTTCCCAGTTCACCCGTTTGGGCCACAGGGTACCGACTCTGCTACCAGGTCTGTCCAGAGTCTTCCCCATTTGACCCAACTCACCACCAGATGGTGATCAGTTGACAGTTCCGCCCCTCTCTTTACCTGAGTGCCCACAACAGTCTAACAACAAACAACCGCTCGGGTTCAGATTGGGGAGGCCATTCCTCCCAATTACGCCTCTCCAGGTGTCTCCATCGTTGAACACGTGCGCGTTGAAGTCTCCCAGCAGAACTATGGAGTTCCCTAACGGAGCCCCATGCAGGACTCCGTACAGGGTCTCCAAGAAGGCCGAATACTTCCGAACTGCTGTTCGGTGCATACGCACAGACAACAGTCAGAGTCTTCTAGGGAGGCGACCCTCTCGTCCACTGGGGTAAACTCCAACGTAGTAGCGCCCAGCCGGGGGCTCGTGAGTCTCCCCACACGGGCCCAGCGCCTCACACCTTGGGCAACTCCAGAGAAGAATAGAGTCCAACCCCGATCCAGGAATACGGTTCCAGAGCCAAGACGTGGAGGTAAGCCCCACCAGATCTAACTTGTAGGCTCCACCTCCCGCACCAGTTCCGGCTCCTTCCCCCACAGCGAGGTGACATTTCCCCAAAGCCTCTGCCGCCCGGGTCTGGACCTTCATGGCCCTTCACTGCCCCGTGAGGCAGCACACCGACCCCAGCGGTTCCTCTGGTGAGTGGTGGGCCCATCAGTTGTAGAGGGGGTTGGTGCCACGTAGCTTCTTCCGGCTGTGCCCAGCCGGGCCCCGTGGCAGACAAGCGGGCCTCCTTTCTGGGCCTGGCTCCAGATGGGGGCCCCGGGCTTCCTCCGGGCAGGGTCTCTCCTCCTCTATCTTGATTTTCCATGAGGTCTTTTTGAACCATTCTCTGTCTGGCCCCTCAGCTGAGACACTTTGTCTTGGGAGACCAGGGGCCTATTTCAGGTAGCTGGTTTTACATACTCTGAGTTTAATCCTGCGCTCTGAGTTGGTCAACTCAGAGCGCAGGGTTGATGAGTAACTCTGGGTTTTCGGTTACAGAACAGTGGATCAGCGTTGGGTCAAACAACTCTGAGCGTGTTCACTCTGGGTGGAGCGTGTGCATAAAAGCCATCGTCAATGGATCGCTGATAACATGATTCACCATGGAAACAGAAGAAACAAATGATTGATCCTCCCACTTCTCCACTTCTCAAAAAAAAAAAAAAAAAAAAACTCCTCCGCTACTCCCACTGGAGTTAGAAATATTAACAAATTAGTTTATGGTAGCCTATGGAGAAGAATTAACGGGGATATTGTCACATAACTCTGATCTAATCTCCTCGGCAATTCAGAAAAAAACAGAGCAATCATTTCGCTTCCGTATGAGAAGCCATAGTCTATTTTAAAAAGTTACGCATATCAGCAGTAAAGTAATAAAGCTGGCGCGGCACAGCATTTCTGACAGTGTTTTATATTCGCTGATAATATGTTGGGAAGCTATAGCCTAATAGCCTACTGTGCAGTAAACAGAACAGACTGTCGCTTCTTTTAAATGGGGAGTGAAAGACATTAACGTCTGACACATAAGGTGACAGTTTCCATTGAAGAGCCTGATTGATTTATTACCAGATCCATTTTCCTCAAGTGATCACAGTTTAAATTATTATATAATTTTTATATTCTTATTAGGCTATTTAACTCGGCTCGTCTGTGACTTTAGGATCGCACAAGTGAACAGTAACAATCGCGTGCAGCCGCAGCGTTACATGAATCCACCTGACATAAATCTGTTCAGTGGCACAGACGTTAAAAAGCATACAATACAGTTTATTAATCTGAATGTAGAGCATGTCACGATGTGTAAGGTGGCTGCCTATATGAACGGACCGAGGGCTGAGAACAAGGCTACTGATCAGATAAATGATCGGTCAAACGTACAATCATCAGGAAATGATAAAAACATCCCGATGGAGATTTCTATAGAGTGATTTTGCTTCAAACTGTACAGGAACGCGTGTGACAGTGACACTCTTTATTCAGTCGGAGCTGCAGCGTAAAGTGAAAACAAACTCAGGGTAGGTCTAACCACCTCCCGAGCAGGTTAGACCCACGGTGTATGTTGCCGCAGTAACTGACTCTCGGTTGCGCTGAACCTGCTACCTGAAACGGAAAACCCAGAGTTTCCACTAACTCAGAGCGAACAAACTCTGGGTTGCCTCAAAACCAGCTACCTGAAACAGGCCCCAGGAGCACTAGACTCCAGACAACACAGCCCTAAGGTTCACAGGGACACACACACCTCTCCACAAGGATAAGGTGATCGTTCCCGGAGAGGTATGTATACATAATTTCTTCTAAAAATCTATTTTATTAATATGACCCCCTCCCCCCCCCCCAATTATTTTTATTATCATCATTATTTTTTCATATATTATATATTGTACAGTATATGTGTGTGTCTGTAAGCAGGCATTCATATAAGGATACTTAGAAAGGAAATAGAAAATCATGTGAATCCTTCAAATTTACCACATATTTCATACTAGAACAACATATAAATCATCCACAAGCACAGAAATAGTTAAAATTAAATTAATCGGCGCTTATTTAAAAACAGTCAAATAGTCTTTCACAGTATTTCACTCTCTCTTTCCCAGTAGCTGGCAAGAGTGGCACTGCCCCCTTCTCACTTCCTTAACATAAGCAAATATATATTACTAGGAACATATTGCATGTATTCACTAACTGTCATCCTCACATACTGTTTGGATGCAGAGGACAACACATCAGACGTTGGTTAAGGAACTCATTCAGGTGAGGTCTTGTAGCTTTCAAATGTGAATAATGTGATAATATATTATAGAGATTATTTCAAAAGGAAAAATAACTAGGAGTGTGAATCTTTTGGCGTTGTTGTAAATTATAGCATGAAAGAAGAATAAAGTTACGTAGTTTTCATGTTTAAAAAGTAGAATCAACTGATTGCGATAATGTAAACACACAAAGGAAAACTTAAGACAATGGTAACATTTATTCATGCTTGTATATTGTACAGATACAACCAAATGAAAAACATTTGTGGGTTTAGTCTAGCTGCCTTTCCTCAACCTTGGGAATCTCTAAAATAAAATGTAGTCACTAGTAACAGAGGGTTAAATTAATAAATTTGATTTTTTTCATTTTTTGATTGAAACTCATCAACAGGTTTCACAGTGAAGAATGGGCAATTGCTTATTCGGCACCTCACAGTACGAGGGCTACGACTACAATAACACCTTCGACTACAATAACACCTTCGACTACAATCACAATAACACCGCCTGGTATGATGAATATGATCATGATTCCCTCAAAGTTGAATTCATCATGCATGTGGCAACATGTTTAATCATCGCTATCAGCCTTCCTCTGATCCTTGTGGCCATCTACTCTCTTTATTCTCTGGTATGTACATTATGACCAAGAATGATTTATTTATTCACTGTCTGTAGAACGTGTCTGTCGTACAGTCTGTCTGGGACAAAGAGTTGTTATTACCTGTATATCTTTAGGAAGATTTGACTATATTTAAATGTGCGCCCTAACCATGTGTGGCTGCCTTCCAGCCTTCTCTTAAATTATTTATGTGACCAGTTAGTTACAAATCAAAGAAAATAATAACTATTTGTACGGCATAATTTGTTTTTGGTTTTTATCAAAAAGCAATCAAGGAACATGTGAAATGCAATATTTGTTAAGGTAGCGGGTTGCAGGAAGTGAAATGCAATATATTTGATAACCATAGATTTTTGCATTATGTTATTGTGAGCAAATGGACATTTAGCTCAAAGAGCAATGCTGTCCATGTGCCCTCAAAGACGTAATACGATCGCTGTAAACTCTTTGGGCCAGATTTACTATAAATAGTGCAAATGTTTTGCTGCAGGTGCAAAAGGAAAATGTTGCTCCGATCTACGTCATCAACCTTCTCATCTCTGACCTCCTTCAGCTCTGCAGCCTGATCGTTAAGGAGGCACTACGTTACCTTGAGAATCCACATGAGGATTGGCAGATACACAGTGCCTTCGGTTATATTTACCTATATGGTGTTATGGTCAGTGTTGGCTTCATGGTGTGCATCGCCCTGGAAAGGTAGCTATATGTCTATGTGTTAAACTGCGTTCATGTCTGATCAATGTCTTATTATGTTATTCTGAAGTTCCTCTAAGACCATGTGTCTGTCTTGTATTACAGGTATTTGCTGATCGCCCATCCACTGTGGTACCGCTGCAGAAGAACTATCAAGATCTCTGTGGTGGTCTGTGTCCTAGTCTGGGTCCTTCCTCCTGTCCCCTTTCTCCCGTTACAAATATGTGTACCAATAGGTGGACCAATAGGTTCATTTACCTTGGTAGCCATCTTCCTCCTCCTTCCGTTCCCACTGTTCATCTTCTTCCTGGGTGGGAGCCTCAAAGCCCTTTCTGCTTCCATCTCTGTCTCCTCTGAAGAAAAACGACGAATTTTTGGGATTTTGGTTCTGGTGCTGCTCATTTATACGCTGCTGTTTTTGCCATGGATCATTGTTTTATGTTCTCCTTTAAATAATCACACAATCCCATGGATCATTGTTTTATGTTCTTCTTTAAATAAGCGCATAATCCTCTCCAACCTGTCCTTAATGCTTATTAGGTTGAGTCCTCTTGCAGATTTAGTTCTGTATATTTTCATGAGGAAAGGGGCCATAGACAAGCTGTTGGCCTCTCTGTGTTGTTGCAGAATGGACAGCAGTGATGAAATGGACAGCAATGTTGTCATCAGGCCAATAGTTTGAATAATGACAAGATGTAAATACACAGTCAGCTCTAGAGAGAGAGAGAGAAACAGACAGACAGAAAGAGTGAGAGAGAGAGAGAGAAAGAGACAGACAGAAAGAGAGAGAGAGAGAGAGAGAGAGAGAGAGAGAGAGAGAGAGAGAGAGAAAGAGAGAAAGGAATGAAACCAGAAAGAGAATGTAGACAAATAGAAAATAACAGACTGGCAGGGACTGTCATCCATTTGATATCCAAAAAATAAATCATTGATATGAGGTTTGACCTATATCTTTATTATTGTATATATTCTTAAATCTGTTTCTCTAACACAGAGAACTTAAAGCTACAAGGAACTTTTAAACATTTCTGAAAACTTCTAATTTTTCCTCTGATGTAACAGCAAACGAGACCATCAGTGCAAAGAATACTATTAGTATATAGTTTTTCTTCATGCCTTTGTCATGGGTACGCTCACCCAGGATCAACAGCTGGCGTAGTAAAAACACTACTGCTTTTGTCCAAAGGGGGGTGCTAGAATGAATCAAGTTGAAAGTTCCTCGGAGCACTCTGTAAATGTGTCGTTTTATTGTATTGTATTGTGTTTTTTTAATGTGAAGCGCTTTGTGACCCTGGTCTGCGAGAGGCGCTATATAAATAAACTTTACTTACTTACTTACTTACTTACTTACTTTAAAAGTCTGTATAACTTTTGTTCTATTTTGGTCTCATCATGGTCCATTTTAATTGAGTTTTATATTTTTGTAATAACGGATGCATTTATATCCAAAGCTGTGTGTTTGCCTATTTCTTATTTGATGTTGTATACTAGGCATAAATATAATTCATTTATAATTTCTGTTTTATTTAACATAAGTTTGATTTTGGTGTTTTATCAGAAGAATTTTTATTTTCCTATTTCTTGTTTTATTTTGAATAATAGACATAATTAAAATACACATTAATAATTTCAGTTTTTATTTGATAAAAGTTTGATTTTGGTGTTGTATCGGAAGACATGTATGTTTTGGGGTGTTGGGTCTGCAATTACTGTTGTTTGCTTGGCAATATAACATTCTATATCAGGTTATATGTAATTTTGTATTAAATTGTAACTTTTTCTTGCAAGTTTATATTAACAATCGGTTTTCAAAACAATAATGGGAAAACATACCTTTGGCTTTTTCATTGAATTACAAACTTACAAAAATAAAAGATCAGAGATGTATATTCACTGATTGACTGTTCATTGTTGTTTTGTAATTGGGTTAACATACTTTTGATAGCACACTGAACTTATTGGTTACACACATAAACATTTATTTTGATTCAAATTGCCTTTATGCAGAGATTGTTATATTAACAATCTGTTTTCAAAACAATAATGGGAAAATATACCTTTGGCTTTTTTATTCACTTACAAACTTACAAAAATAAAATATTAGAGATGTATATTCCCCTATATAAACATTTATGTTGATTTAAATTGCCTTTATGCAGAGACGGTTTTTTTCTCCTCTCCTTCCCCCTCCCTTGGCTGGGCCTCACCACAGGGAGGGAGGTGTCAGGGAAAGACAGGCTCATTTGCATCTATACACACAGTCACATATAATCTCTCCTGTCATCAGTTAGTTTAGTTGTTGATGTGTGTGTTTTATTACTTTATGTAAATAAAATATGTGTGTTTTAATTGTGTTGGTTTTTCTTTAATATTGCATAAGAATGAACATTGCAATCCTCTTCCATTTAGAACTCTCTTGAACTATGTGCTATTAGTAACTTTTTATATTAATTTAATTATCAATTCAATTGGTAAAGTAAGATAGAGTTTCAAATGTCACTGTTGCTTTCAGTAATCCAAGTTGAACGTACTTTGTAGACATCTTCGTTCCAGCATTTGAATTCCACATTCAATGCAATTTTGTCCTCTTGAATAAGTTCTTCCCCTGATCCTTAATTATTACTGGGCGCTGCCTACCCTGTAAGATAGAGTTTATAGGCTATTCATGATCGCCATTCGTAGCCTGAGTTAGAGATAGAGCCACAGTGTTAAACCAGCCCTGTGATTGTTGTACCGACTGCTTATACCACGTGTTTCAGACGTCAGAAGTCGGTTGTTTTAAGAGTCAATTCTGTAACTTTTACTGCTATGCACATCACTTATTGTGGACTCTAAAGTAAGTAAGTAAGCACACCAACTGTTACAGAGTGCAACCGGCCCTGAAACACAGACTTGATACTTGGCTATTCATGACATGCATTTTATCCTAAGTTAAACATAAAGCCTGTAAAGAATGATTAAACTCACTGCTAATAATAAGTAGAAAACCACTACAAAAGTTAGAAACATTTCTATAAGTGAAGTGTTATGCTGCTTTGACTTGAGGCTAGTAGTAGAGAGGTGTGTCATTCATGCAGAAGAAAATGTACCTTTGGCTTTTTCATTTAATTACAAACTGAAAAAAATAAAAAATTAAGCCTGATGTCTTAAACTGATAACTTACATTCAACAAATAACAAGCACATTTCCACAGTATAAATTGGTGGCTACAATCCCCTATAAAGCATCACATGTCTTGGCTTATCAAAATGCTGAATAGGTTGTATGGGTTATGGTTGGAAGACAGTGCTGGAAAGTCACCAACAGAGATCCACATGTCAATCAAGTGAAATCCATCTTCTGGACATTCCTAAAGTCTAAATGAAATAACGTTGCATTTGTTTTTTGTTCTGCTACACCACCATCCATGGTACTATTAATGTTATTAATGTCATAACATATATCAAGACGTGGTTATTTCAGCCTTTTTGGCTTTTTGGTTTTCAAGCTGTTTGATGGAGAGCTACTTCAATATGTGATGAACCATCTTAAAACAATATATGCATTTTATTTATCTTTATTATAACCAACATCTACATATCACCAAAACATCTGTATTTTTATGATTTATTTATTTTTACCTTGGAGTTACTTCTACAATACTGCAATCAAAACCTAGGACAAATGTCAGCAAGCAATTAATTAGAGAAAGACCTCTGTCAATGTACTTGTTTTATAACTCCAAAAACAAAGTTTATCTTGCACACTGACAGATACAAACCACATCTTCAAAGACAGATAGGATCACATTGTGCGCAATGAACCCCAAACACAGCGCAAGACTTTTTGCTTGTTGGTTGTTCCAAGAAACGTTTAACTTGGGTATTTTACATTTAGTTTAATTGCATTAGAAATACAAAACCACATTTTTTAAGCCTTTATTTACAATAGTTCATGCTGAAAGTAAGAACAATTTTGTGAAGTGTTATGTGTTTACTTGAGACTAGTGGTAGAAAGGTGTGTCATTCATGCAGGCTCTCAGGTGCAGTCTGACGTGTCCATGGCACAGCGCCCACAGTGACTCAGAGCCATTATCTCTTTCTTTAGAACTGAAGCAAAAACATTGACACAATATCCTGTGTAGTTTTCTCAAGGACATATTTCTAGTGAAGTTAACCCTCTGAGGTCTATTCACGGGCCGGCGCGCGCACGTGCGCGCATATCTTTATTCTCCCTGAAGATTTGACTGAAACAAAAAATGAAAACATCATCTCACTAGAGGCTCTCCTGTTTCCAGGGAATGTTCTTGTGATACTGTCAGTCCCTTACAGGCTTAGAAAACACCGTGAGAAGCAAGACCCAGAAGCTCCCCAGCTACCACTTAGCTTGTAAATAGTGCATATACATAGTGTGAAAAGTAGTTTGTTATTATTGTTTTTATATTTACTGAATGGTTTGTTTGAAAAATGTTTTGTGATGCTTCCTCTTTTATTAGTGTACATCCCATGAATCATCATATGTGGTTCAAAGTCTTCATTCAGTCTAATTTCCTTATGTTTTTTGAAAGTAGAGACAACATTTCTACCAAAAAGCGTCTGGACCAAATTTTATATTAGTCATGTTTTGTGCACTCCCCTACAGTGTTTTGGAAAATTTCCACTGCATTTTTGAAGCTAAGGCTTAGGAGAAGCAATGTCAAGAGCCAAAACAACTTAACAGGATGACAAATTTCCAGGTTTTTCAAAAATCGCAATACATTTTTCAGCATTTAAGCCAATTATTTATATACACAATGGTCTAGGACATAAGTAGACCTCAGTAAAAAAAGGCCTAATGTGCTCTGAACATTTCCATATGAAACACTTTGGTATAATTTATCTTCTTGCACATTTGAAATAGGTATTTATAGAAGTATGTAAAATCGGAGAAAATACCCCTAGACCTCAGAGGGTTAAACAATGAGGGCAGTAAATCTATTCGGAACACTTAACCAGGATAGGCAGTTATGCATTATATTCATGTTAGATCTCTATGAGCACCTTAGTAAACAGCATGCAGCTTTATTTTGAGGAATTCGCTATTTTGTCTTTATCTGTGACATGGCAGCACCTGACCAAACTTCTGAACAGTAGTCCTCATACAATAAGGCAATGGTTTTAATGACATTTCCCATGACATTTTTAGGTAGAAAATAAGAACGACAAGTGCCATACCTTTAACACAATTTAAATTTTGGATTATTAATTAACATATTTTATTTAAAAAACAATGCTTTTAGTTTTTGAGACATTAAAACACGTGTAAGCCGTTCAGCTGTGGACTCACAGGAATGTCATGTATATTATAGAGTCATAAGCATAGATAGCTTTTCTGGCATTTTTCAAGATTAACGGTAGTTCATTGGTAAATACAGTAAAGTACACTGTCTTTATCCCTTTTCCTATATTATGTAGCAATGAAAGCATTTGAAACAGTGGAATAAATGCGTTAAATATATGAATCATAATTAATAATATTTAGGATTCAGTCGTGATAGTTGGAAGAGGGAATTTAAATATAAATGATGTTATCTTGTGTTGTATTTTTCTATCTCTATGTATAAATATTTTTTCTAAAAATATATTTTATTATTATGATCATATTTATACTAACTGTATACAAATATACAGTATATGTGTGTCTGTAGGCAGGGAGTCATATTACGATACATAAAAAGGAAGTAGAAAAAACATATTGATTGATTGATTGATTTATATTTATTTCGTCCATGGATGTCTTCCAACAAAACTCATTTCAATATTCTCACATGTACAATCCATAAAACCATGACGAAAAGGAGGTGAAGAATATATAATATTATATATATTATAATATCTGATATGTGAATCCTTCAAATTTACCACATATTTTATACTAGAACAACATAATCATTCATCCACAAGCATATACATGGTTAAAAACTAAATTCATCTGAGCTTGTTTAAAAATAGTTTTTCTTCTTTCCACTGTATTTCAGTCTCTCTTACCCAGCAGTTTGCAAGAGGCACTGCCCCTTTCTCACTTCCTTAAAATAAGCAAATATATATTACTAGGAACATATTGCACGTAGTCACTTACTGTCATCACCACATACTGTTTGGATGCAGAAGACAACACATCAGACATTGGTTAAGGAACTCAAGTAAGGTGAGGTCTTTCAAATGGGAATATTGTGATAATATATTATAGAGATCATTTCAAAGAAAAAAATAACTAGGAGTGTGAATCTTTTGGCGTTGTTGTAAATTATAGCATGAAAGTAGAATAAAGTTACGTAGTTTTTATGTTTGAAAAGTAGTATCAACTGATTGTGATAATGTTAACACACACAGGCAACTTAAGACAATGCTAACATTTATTCATGCTTGTATATTGTACAGATTCAACCAAATGAAAAACATTTGTGGGTTTAGTCTAGCTGCCTTTCCTCAACCTTGGGAATCTCTAAAATAAAATGTAGTTACTAGTAACAGAGTGTTGAATTAATAAATTGGATTTTTTAAATGTTTTGATTGAAACTCATCAACAGGTCTCACAGTGAAGAATGGGCAATTCCTTCAACGACACCTCACAGTACAGAGGCTACTACTACACTTACGGCTACAATTACACCGGCTATGATTATTCTGAACATTACCGCAAAGTTCAATTCATCAAGCATGTGTCGACATGCATACTCATCACTATCGGCCTTCCTCTGACCCTTATGGCCATCTACTCTCTTTATTCTCTGGTATGTAAATTATGACCGAGATTTATTAATTTACTGTCTGTATAATGTGTCTGTCATTAAGTGTGTCTGGGATAAAGAGTTGTTATTACCTGTATATTTTTGGGAAAATCTGACTCCAAAATTTCCCTTTATTTAAATGTGGACCCTAAGCATGTGTATGGCTGCATTCCAACCTTCTCTTAAACTATTAATGTGACCACTTAGTCACAAATCAAAGAAAGCATACAGCATAATTTTGTTTTTTGTTTGAATCAAAAAGCAATCAAGGAACATAAATGCAATATATTTGGTAACCATCGGTTTTGGCATTATGTTATTGTGAGCACATGAACATGTAGCTCAATGAAAAGCACTTCCCATGAATTGAATTGAATTGAAATGCTTTAATGATCCTTTGCAGGAAATTACAGTGTCACATAAACAGCGTCTGGACAGACATAACAACACACATATTCCCTCATAGCTAAAATACTTAAAAGATAAAAACAATAAATACAATAATAAATACTAAAAAGTGCAAAGTTATATTTGTGCATTATAAAATCGAATGGCAGCTGGTATGCAGGACTTCCTGTAGCGCTCTGTTTTGCACATTGGTGCAATTAGTCTTTTACTGAATGTACTGTTCTTGATGACCTTCAGGGCGTGGAGTGGGTGAGTGGGGTTGGTCATCATTGAACCCAGTTTGGTCAGGATTCTGGCCTCTGCCACCTGCTGGACTTTCAGCTGCTCAGCCCCGACCACTGAGCTGGCCTTCTTGATAAGCTTGTCCAGCCTGTTTTTGTCTGCTTTGCGAGCACCTTCTCCCCAGCAAGCCACAGCAAAAAACAAAGCACTGGCCACCACTGAATGGTAGACAGTGCACAATAGGGGTTGGCAGATGTTAAATGACCTTAGTCTCCTCAAGAAGTAGAGTCGACTTTGTCCCTTCTTGTACACTGCCTCCATGTGGCTTTTCCAGTCCAGCTCACTGTCGAGCTGCACACCGAGGTACCTGTGGCTGGCGACCATCTCCACCACAGTGCCCCCGATGCTGACTGGTGCTGGTTGAGTCCTCCTCCTCCCCCTCCTGAAATCCACAACTATCTCCTTTGTTTTTGAGGTGTTGAGATGGAGATGATTGTGTGTGCTCCACTCCACAAAGTTCTCTATGGTGTCTCTGTACTCCTCCTCATTTCCCCCTGTGATGAGGCCAACAACAGCTGTGTCGTCTGAGTATTTTTGCAAAAAGCAGCTGTTGGTGTTATGTTTATGATCCGCTGTGTAGATGGTGAACAGGAATGGAGCCAGCACAGTTCCTTGTGGAGCCCCTGTGCTGCTGAGGATGGTGCATGAGGTATTGTCCTGTAGGCGCACATACTGTGGCCTGAGATGAAGGTAGTCCAAACACCACAGTACCAGTAATGGATCCACCTTCATCATCTCCATCTTCTCCCCTAGCAGACGTGGCTGGATGGTATTGAAGGCAGATGAGAAGTCAAAGAATGTTATCCTAACAGATGCATCAGGGGTGTCCAGATGTGTGTATGCCCTCTGCAGCATGTAAATGAGGGCATCATCGACACCGATGTTAGGCTGATATGCAAACTGTAAAGGGTCCATTAGAGTTGACACACTAGTCCTGATGTAGGAGAGGACAAGTCTCTCAAATGTCTTCATGATGTGTGAAGTGAGCGCAACTGGCCTGTAGTCATTGTGGTGCGTGGGATGGGTCTTCTTTGGGACAGGTACCAGGCAAGATGTTTTCCACAGCCTTGGGACCTTCTGTAGGCGCAAGCTCAGGTTGAACAGGTGTGTCAGAATACTACACAGCTCTGAGGAGCAAGTCTTCAGTAGCCTTGGGCTGATGTCATCGGGCCCAACTGCTTTCCCCGGCTTCAGCCTGTCCAGCATCATCTTAACCTGGGCAGTATGGAGAGTCACAGGTGGGGTTGCTGGTGGAGTAGGAGGTGAGAAGAGGGGACTCTGTGCAGGTGACATCTCAGGAGTGTTGGAGAGAGGGAGGGGAGGTGGAGAGGAAGCAGCATTGGTCAGCAGACCAGGTAGGGGCGGCTGGGGTGGTGTGGGGCAGTCAAACCTGTTGAAAAATCTGTTCAGATCATCAGCCAGACTCAGTTCACCATCAGGCAGTGTGCTTCCCTTCTGCTTCATGCCCGTGATCTTCCGCATTCCAGCCCATACCTGCTTCACTCCATCCTGCTGCAGCTGTTGTTCCAGTTTGAGCCGATATGCTTCCATGTGGCCTCAAAGACATAATACGATCGCTGTAAACTCTTAGGACCAGATTTACTAAAGATAATATTGTGCAAATGTTTTTCCAATGTTTTCCTGCAGGTGAGAAAGGATAATGTTGCTCCGATCTACGTCATCAACCTTCTCATCTCCGACCTCATTCAGCTCTGCAGCCTGAGTGTTAGGGAGGCACTACGTTACCGTGAGATGACAGATGAGGAGTGGCTGATATGGGAAATCTTCTCTTATATTCACTTTTATTGTGTTGTGGCCAGTGTTGGCTTCATGGTGTGCATCGCCCTGGAAAGGTAGCTAGCTATCTGTGTTAATCTAATTCCATGTCTGATCAATGTCTTATTCTGTAATTGTGAAGTTCCTCTAACTCCATGTGTCTGTCTTGTATTACAGGTATTTGGTCATCGCCCATCCACTGTGGTACCGCTGCAGAAGAACTATCAAGATCTCTGTGGTGGTATGTGTCTTCGTCTGGGTCGTTCC
Organism: Hyperoplus immaculatus; assembly: GCA_949357725.1. Classification (NCBI taxonomy): domain Eukaryota; kingdom Metazoa; phylum Chordata; class Actinopteri; order Uranoscopiformes; family Ammodytidae; genus Hyperoplus; species Hyperoplus immaculatus. The sequence continues at coordinate 31,080,618 of OX442358.1, read as the reverse complement.
TCTTGTCCCTACACTCATGTTATATTGCAACGTTAGCCCAATAGTCCTATCTACCTTCCTATCCGTCCCCCTCCTCCTTCCCTTCCCACTGTTCATCTTCTTCCTGGGTGGGATCCTCAAAGCCCTGTCTGCTTCCATCTCTGTCTCCTCTGAAGAAAAACGACGAATTGTTGGGATTTTGGTTCTGGTGCTTCTCATTTATACGCTGCTGTTTTTGCCCTTCATCATTTGGGAAATGGTATTTATAAATAATTTTTTTGGTATGCACAAATCCCTCTTCAACCTGTCCTATATGCTTCTGAAGGTGAGTCCTCTTGCAGATTTAGTTCTGTATATTTTCATGAGGAAAGGGGCCATAGACAAGCTGTTGGCCTCTCTGTGTTGTTGCAGAATGGACAGCAATGATGTCAGCAGCCCAGACAGTAATGATGTCACCAGGCCAATAGTTTGAATAGGAAAAGATGTAAATACACAGTCAGCTTTAGTCGGGGGAGAGAGATAGAGAGAGGGAGAGAGAGAGACAAATATAAAGAAGAGAGAGAGAGAGAGAGAGAGAGAGAGAGAGAGAGAGAGAGACAGACAGAAAGGAATGAAACCAGAAAGAGAATGTAGACAAATAGAAACGAACAGACTGGCAGGTACCGTCATCCATTTGATATCCAAAAATTAAATCATTGATTTGATGTTTGACCTATATCTTTATTATTGTATATATTCTTAAATCTGTATCTCTAACACAGAGAACTTAAAGGTGCTACAAGGAACTCTTAAACATTTCTGAAAGAGTCTAATTTTCTTTATGCCTTTGTCATGGGTATGCTCACCCTTGAACTATAGATGGCGTAGTAAAACACTACTGCTTTTGTCCATAGGGGGTGCTAGAATGAATCAAGTTGAAAGTTCCTTGGAGCACCTTTAAAAAGTCTTTATAACTTTTGTTCTATTTTGGTCTCATCATGGCCCATTTTAATTGAGTTTTATATTTGTGTTATAACTGATGCATTTCTATCCAAAGCTGTGTTTGTTTTCCTATTTCTTATTTTATGTTGAATACTAGACATAAATAAAATACATATGAATCATTTCTGCTTTTATTTAACATAAGTTTGATTTTGGTGTTTTATCGGAAGACATGTAAGTTTTGGGTGTTGGGTCTGCAACTGTTGTTGTTTACTTGGCAATACCAATATAACATTCTATATCAGGTTATATGTCATTTTGTATTAAATTGTAAATTTTTCTTGCAAGTTTATATTAACAATGTGTTTTCAAAACAATAATGGGAAAATATACCTTTGGCTTTTTCATTGAATTACAAACTTACAAAAATAAAAGATCAGAGATGTATATTCACTGATTTGGACTGTTCATTGTTGTTTTGTAATTGGGTTTATATACTTTTGATAGCACACTGAACTTATTGGTTACACACGTAAATATTAATTTTGATTTAAATTGCCTTTATGCAGGCCCTGTTCTCACGGCAACACGAAACGGTGCAAACGCGGAAAAATTCCTGCGGTTGCACTATATCATGTCCATGAAAACAGCAAACGCAGGCATGACACCGCAAGTTTTTGAGATCACGTCCCAGGGAGGATTTTTTGGAAAACACAACGGTTTTGGTTTCATGTGAACACCGAACACATTTCCCCTGGTAACGCTGACGTCACGGCTCCACTTCACGTATGCATAGTCTATAACATTTGCTGTCATATACCCACACGCGAGTTATAAAGTTAGAAGACAACATAACGTGCAGGGCTTAAATAGGCCTATGACACTCGCCAATTTAGTCTGTAGTCTATTAGTAAGTTATTGGACGATATCCAGGTATATCCAGGACGCTGTCGCTACTCTTCTAAATCTGCTTCTTAAACATCTTGAGGGCAGTAAGAAGCATGCCAGGCTACTTTTTGTCGACCTCTCCTCTGCTTTTAACACGATCCAGCCCCATATTCTCGTTGAAAAGTTAATTAACACTTTTAGCCTGGATCCTTGTCTAGTGGGTTGGATACTGGATTTTTTAACCAATAGATCACAACGTGTTAAGGTGAACACAACAGTGTCTAGCCTTCTGTCCACCTCCACTGGTTCGCCACAGGGCTGTGTTCTCTCTGCTCTTTTATTTATTTTATACACCGACGACTGTCGCAGTAACCACGTCAACCGCTTCAACATTAAATATGCAGATGATTCGGTCATTGTCAGCCTCCTCAATAACGACGAGACTGTGCATGGCCAGATTGTAGAGGACTTTCTGACCTGCTGCAATGATGCTTTCCTTGAACTTAACATCTCTAAAACAAAAGAGCTCTGCATAGATTTCAGACGTGGCCCCCATCCCACCGAGAGCACTATCATTTGTAGCCAGCCAGTGGAAATTGTGACCAGTTACAAATATCTGGGCACGATTATTGATAATCATCTGAAATTTGATGTTAACACGGACATGCTGTGCAAGAGGGGCCAGCAACGCCTGTACTGCCTTAGAAAACTGGCTAGATTCAATGTCGCAAAAAGCCTGTTGAAACTGTTTTACTGTGCATACATACATTCCGTCATCTCCTTCTCTGCTATCTGCTGGTTCGGTAACCTCACTACCAAGGATAAAAATTCAATAGGGAAAGTTGTAAAAACTGCCTCAAAAATTACTGGCATCCAGTTGGAGAGCCTCGACTCTTTTTACCTTAGACAGTTGCTTAAGAAGGCTTTTTACATCCGTCAGGACCAGGCCCATCCACTCTACTCCGAGTTTATGTTGTTGCCATCAGGCCTTCGTCTGTGTGTCCCTAGGATAGCCAACAATAGATACAAATACTCCTTTGTCCCTTCATCCATCCGTGCAATCAATTCGGCCAGCAGCAGGTGATTGATGATGATGTGATGTTGACATGATTTTTACTTTGTTGCAGATGTCTTTGTTTTTATTTGTTTTTAATTTGTTTTTATTTGTTTTTAATTTGTTTTTATTTTTTAATTGTTTTATTTTAATTTTGTTTTTATTTTTATTCTGTTTTTATATCCAAGCACTTTATTTTTATGCACTTTCTTGTCCTCCTCAGGCTTGTGTACATATTATTGTGCACATAATGGTGTTGTGTGCCCATTGATGTCATTGTCGTGTGTTTGATATCCTGTTGTAAACAATTTGCCCTTTTGGGACATTTAATAAAAACCTTGAACCTTGAATTGATACCATGCACCCGCCACTTTGTCTGGGGAAAGATTTGTGCTATGCCGCTTTTTCTAGCAAAATAAACTTGTGTACACGGCTCTCTCTACATTAAAAAACACTATCCATAGTTCAGCGCGCAGCGGTTAAGTTACTGTTCAACAAAAGGAGCATTAAGGCTACGGCTTCACAGTAAAAGCATTTCACTGGCTAAACATTAACAGCATTTCACCGGACAAACGTGAGTTGACTTTTATTTTGAAGTACGCCTAACAGGAAGGTATCCGCTCACAAAGCCCCTTCACTATCAGCATGTCTTCTGTTTTCACGAGTTCAATGCGGTGAAATAAGAGGACAGAAAGCTTGTCATTTACAATACTTGTAACCCCAAGCTTACAACAACCGCTTTATGAACGTTAGTGGCATTCATTTTCGGTTTCAGTAAGGTTTTATGCATCAAATTGTACCGGAAAAGCTATCTACTACTACCTTGTACTGCCTACTGCTGGCCTGGCATGCTTACTACATCGATTTCGTCCCGTTTCCTCTGAAAACATGTGCACGGGTGAAGATGTCAGATAAATTGTGTCTGAACGGGGTTTTTCTTTAAACCAAAAACGGGAAAACTGTCACGTTTTCACCGTGAGAACAGGCCCGCAGAGACTGTTTTTCTCTCCTCTCCCTCCCCCTCCGTTGGCTGGGCCTCACCACAGGGAGGGAGGTGTCAGGGAAAGACAGGCTCGTTTGCATCTATACACACAGTCACATGCAATCTCTCCTGTCATCAGTTAGTTTAGTAGTTGATGTGTGTGTTTTATTACTTTATGTAAATAAATTACGTGTGTTTTAACTGTGTTGGTTTTTCTTTAATATTGCATAAGAATAAACATTGCAATCCTCTTCCATTTAGAACTCTCTTGAACTAGTAGCTATTAGTAACTTTTTATATTAATTTAATTATCAATTCAATTGGTAAAATGTATGACACTGATTTAGGTAAGCTATCAATTTCTCAGTTACCTCTGGGTGGTGCCCTGATATTTAACATTTTGATTCCACCAAATTATTTTAATTAATTATGATTTCCCCTCATGATCATTAATTTTTTTTCCCGACTAGATTTCTTCCTCAAAGATGGCGGTTCACCACTATCTCTCCAGGTTTTAATAATGTGTTGGACCGTTCTTAACATGATTTTAGTATTTTAATTTTCTCCGGAGTTTAGTTTTCTTTGTTTCATGCAGGCCAATAATTTCACCCTTCTGAAACAGAGTTACATCTTTTTCCAAATCACAGCATATTTATTCTGACATGGTTGTTTTAAAAAGTAAGAAGCTATTCACTGCATCAGTTAGGTTTAAATAACTTGTTGCCAACTGAATGAAAAATTACACCATGTAAATACACATTCACCCTGCGTTCCGAATCGCATACTTTCTACTATATGTAGAAAAAAGATTTAGGATGTCCCGATTCTTGTGGCCAGATTTAGGATGGTTAGAAGTACCCGTATGTCCTACTTCATCCTATTTGGGCGATTCTGACCAATCCAGTGCACACGTGAAGTAACGTCACATCGACGAAGCCTCCGAATGAAAACAAAAGGGGACGCGCCGGATATAAAAGCAAGAGGCAAGATCAAGGCGCAATGTTATGATGAAATAAGAGAGTAAAAGTATGTCCCAATAGTATGCCTATACTGCATCCTAACTAGATTATTTTTATCGTCGGATGTAGTATGTCGAATAGAAAAAAGAAAGAGTATGCGATTCGCAACGCAGGGTCAGTTCGGAGAAGGAGGGAGATATATATATATATATATATAGAGAGAGAGAGAGGGGGTGGATGCAGCGGGCGATCCCACTCCATCAGCTGTCTGTCTGCTTCCAGCGCTCTGACGGGGCAAATATAAACGTCTGCACGTCTGGCAGGTACCGTCATCCATTCGATATCCAAAAAAGAAAGCATTGAATGATGTTTGACCTATATCTTTATTATTGTATGTTTTCTTAAATATTTATGTCTAAAAGCCTTTGCACACCGGGCGCGTTTTATTAAGTAGTGTTGCCGCCCTTCCTGTTTTTCCCAGAATTGTTCTCTTTTTTCACCAGCTGTCCCGGGAAAAGAAGAATCTCTCCCGGGACACAATTTGTCCCGTTTTTGGGGGGAAATGTCAAAACCTAATTTGATTAACTTCGTTCAGTAGTTAAGGGCGTTTCCCACGGGCCGAGGCGTTTCTTGCGCCTACTAATGCGTTCTCAAAGGAGAGGCGAGTGGGCAGAGAGAAGGCACATCGCTCCGTCAGGCTGCGCGACAAGCGGGCAGGGGCGGTCTTAACGATCTCGGGGCCCGTTTCAAGACCTAGTGTGGGGCCCCCCACTTTTTTAATTTCTTAATTTTTTTATTTTTAATAAATATTGCTTGTGCATGCCTCTCGTGAAAAGAAAAAAAAAAGATTGTGGGATCCAGTTGGTTCATAGACGGATTATGAGATAATTGGCCCACAGGCCCAGACTCTTCAAGGCCCCCCCCCCCACTCCTCCCTATCCAGTCAGGTACACTGACTTTTCCCCACAAATACATACATACAAAACATATTAAGGAAGTCAGTGTTTCCCGCAGGATTTTGGGATACTGTGAGCGGGACCCTGGTCTATGCTGGGGGGTCTGGGGGCATGTCCTCCTGGAAGAAAATTTTAACCGTTTTTTTTTTTTTTTTTTTTTTTTGGCATTTTTATGCTTTATTGATAGTGTAGAGTTGAAATGGGGCAGAGAGGGGAGCGACATGCAGAGAACAACCGCAGGCTGGAATAGAACCCGGGTCGGCTGCTGGCCGAGGCCCATGGGGGGACACCCTACCAACTGAGCTAAGGGCGCCCCTTTGACCCGTTTTTAAGTAAAATGCATCAATCTGGTGCACATTGAGAGGAACATTTAGAGGCTAAATCAAATCTTGAGCTGCAGAAGGAACATTAGTTTTCATATTTTTCCTTAAACAGGCAGCACTCTTTACTCATTCAACTTTAAAAACAGTACAGTAGATTGGTCTGCAGACCCATGTTCTATGATGGAGGGGCCCATTTCAACAGATAAAGGGTGGATAGCTACTTTTATGAACAGTATAGAATTTAAACATATAAAGCTTATTCCTGTATGTGTGTGGGGGAGGCCCCTCATGTAGCCCCTTACAGAGCTAATAATGCTTTTGTTTTGCACTTGCTCTTGTATTCTTCACCTACTAGCTGAGGGGCCCATGATGATTTATTTCCTTATATTTGGGCTATTCCTTTTTACACCCTGTTATTGATATGAGTGACTGAGCTCTTTGACAATGCGACATGTGAAGTTACTATCAGTATCTCTGGCTTAGGGCCCCCGTGAGCCAAGGTGGCAACCCTAATACAGAGTCAATACAAGCTTCCACATCAGCGCCGTAATTTCGCTTCTCGAATTTGCGGCTTTTATTTTTTCAAACTGATTTCGATTTTTCTAAAACGTAGAGTCAAAATTCACATTTCAAATTATTCACTTTTTCGTGCCGTTTATTCGCGTCGCGCCCGGTGTGCAACTGCCTTAACACACAGAACTTAAAGGGGCTACAAGGAACTTTTAAACATTTTGGAAACAGTCACATTTTTCCACTGATGATCATTAATGACATGTAACAAACGAGACCATCAGTGCTATTTGTATATTGTTTTTCTTTATGCCTTTGTCATGGGTACGCTCACCCTTGAACTATAGATGGCATAGTAAAAATATTACCGCTTTTGTCCAAAGGGGGTGCTAGAATTAATCAAAACTGAAAGTTCCTCGGAGCATCTTTAAAAAGTCTGTATAACTTTTGTTATATTTTGGTCTCATCATGGCCCATTTTAATTTATTTTTTTCTTTTTGTTATAACTGATATATTTCTATCCAAAGCTGTGTTTGTTTTCTTGTTTCTTATTTTATGTTGAATAATAGACATAAATAAAATACATATTAATAATTTCTGTTTTTATTTTATATAAGTTTGATTGGACGTTGGCATGTACGTTTTGGGGTTTTGGGTTTGCAATTGCTGTTGTCTGCATGGTAATATACATAACATTCTATATCAGGTTATTAGGGCTGTAACGATACAAATACTCAGGATTTGATTTGTATCACGATTTTTTACCCACGATTCGATATACCAATTTTTGAAATTTGAAAAGCATTTTATTTAAATAACTTTTATAATAACATTTAACTTAATTTAACCTTTTAACATTTAATCACAAATAACCCGAACTTCACTTTAATATTTCTTATTTTTTTTTTTAAATAATCAGTCAGTTAATTCAGAACACCAGTGCACTGACCACCTGGAACAGGCTTCACCAGTGACTTAAATTATATTCTCTTCCAACTTATGGGCAGTTCAGAACAATGGTGCTACATATTCCTGTTTTTAAAATGTAACTGTTTTTAGTGATTTACATGTCCATGATTTAATCTTTTTCTCATGTACTTGTTTTTAAATTGTATTTCATGGTTGCTACAGAGTCTTGCATGTCTCTGTCTCTATCCCAGGCATGGGTATGTTGCACTTCATGCACTGTTGGTATATTGAGGTCTTACTGTGTCATTTATTTACTGTAATCTCGGACACATTGAAAATGAGGGCTTGCCTCCGAGAACTAAATAAGAGTTGGTTGAAATAAGAAAGTAAAGCACTACAATAAACTGCTTAATGAATTAAGATTATGAATGAAAATATTTTTGCATTTCTTGACTGAAACTCATCATCAGGTCTCACAGTGAAGAATGGAGGATTTCGACTTCAACACCTCACAGAAGGAAAGTTACGACTACACCAACGGCTACTTCAATTACAACAAACAACACCTCAGATACAAGAACGACTATGAAAAAGCTGAATTCATCAAGCATGTTGTGACATGTATAATCATCACTATCGGCCTTCCTCTGACTCTTGTGGCCATCTGCTTTCTTTTTTCTCTGGTATGTAAATTATGACCGAGATTTATTCATTTAGTGTCTGTAGAACAGGGGTCTCCAACCTTTTTTCAACTAAGAGCTACTTTGAAAAAGTTATAGTGGCCAAGAGCTACTTGCATCAAATCACTTATATTTATTTACATCTCACACATCAACTGAATTAAGCTTTCTGTTTGTACACGTGTAAAATTGCATACCTAATGCTTATCAAAAATTATTTCCCATCAAAGGTCCAAGAAAACATCACTACTTTACACTTCTTTTGGGCCACATTTACATCACTGAAAATTGACATCAATGTCTATACTACACTTCTAATTGTGACACAAATCAGTGTTCCCCCCAGGACATGTCTCAGTCAAGGAGGTCACTGCCCAGGTGTACAGGAGGCGCGGCGCAAAGCGGCGTTTCGAACATTTTGGGGGTATTTGTCTCAAAGATGCCAATACGCACTAAAGAAATAGACAACTTTTTAATGAATACAACAGACAACGGACCTTACAGTTGTGGAATTTTGTTTGCTATGTGCATGTACAGATGTTTTACAAACATGCAGACAGTACAAAATACAATATGCAGACACACTAAAGACAAATAATGGACCATACACTTAACATTTGTATGCACATCAAAGTGCTAATTCAACTTTTTGGATGTTGGGCTGTTGTTACCATTGTCGGATTTTTAACTTAACAGCTTAATTATTATTATTTGTTTTCAATAGTTGGTCAACCTACCAGGCGAGCTACGAGCTACTGGTTGGAGACCCCTGCTGTAGAATGTGTCTGTCGTACAGTCTGTCTGGAACAAAGAGTTGTTATTACCTATATATTTTTGGGAAAATTTGACTCCAAAATTTCCCTATATTTGAATGTGGAGCCTAACCACATGTGTGGCTGCATTCAAGCCTTCTCTTAAACTGTTAATGTGACCACTTAGTCACAAATCAAATAAACAAATAACAATTTGTACAGCATCTTTTGTATTTTGTTTTTCTCAAAAAACAATCAAGGAACATGTAAAATGCAGTATATTTAGTAGAGTTTGGCATTATGTCATTGTGAGCATATGAACATGTTGCTCAATGAACGGCGCTGCCCATGTGGCCTCAGAGGGCTGCTACCATCGCTGTAAACTCTTTGGGCCAGATTTACTAAAATTCTTACTGTGCAAATGTTTTCCTGCAGGTGCGAAAGGATAATGTTGCTCCGATCTATGTCATCAACCTTCTCATCTCCGACCTCATTCAGCTCTGCTGCATGATTGTTAAGGAGGCACTAGGTTACCGTGAGATGACAGATACATTTGGGATTTGGCTGTTTCACTGGCTGATCATCTTCTTTCCTATTCACCTATATGGTGTTGCGGTCAGTGTTGGCCTCATGGTGTGCATCGCCCTGGAAAGGTAGCTATCTGTCTGTGTTAAACTACTTTCAGGAGCAAAAACAAAAGTGTTGCGTTTATATTTTTGTTGAGTGTATATATATTTAACTGTGCAATAAACCAAACATCAGGTTAGAAGACATATAAACACTTAACAGCTACAGTTTCCGTCACCAAACCTTTTATCCATAACTTAAGCCTTAAAACTTAGGACTACGGATGCGAATTAGCATTTATGCTAACTCCGGCATATTTACATTGATGCTCTGCTGACATGTTGATTAATATGCACTGTCCTAATCAAATAAAAAAATAAATAAAAATAAAATAAAAAAATTAAAAAACGCAATTCTATAATATATGTAATTTTGTATTAAATTGTAAGTTGCAAGTTTATATCAACAATCTGTTTTCAAACAATAATGGGAAAATATACCTTTGGCTTTTTCATTGAATTACAAAATTACAAAAAATCAAAGATTATGAAGCCTGATGTCTTAAGCTGATAACCAACTTACATTCAACAACAAACAACAACCATATTTCCACAGTATGAATTGGTGTCTAACAATTTGTGTCATTCATTGATACCTTTGGTGCAAGATTTAAATAAATCTCAGCACCGAATCACACCAAACCGGTTTTTAACATAAATGAAGTTCCTCAAGGAAAGATTTTCAAAATCCTTAGCACTTTAAAGTCCTCTAAAGGCCAGGACACACCAGTCTGACTACCCGAAAATCGCGACTGCCGATCCAGGGAGCTCCAGTCTTCCCGTCGCGGCCGAAAAAGTGCAAAGAACACACCAAACCGACTGCTGACTTTCCGTACGCTCTGCGCTTGCGCGGGACGTAATGTCTCCATAACAGCAGGCGGCGCTAATCTGTATTGTGGCCCGAAAAAATACGGAAGCCAGAAATGATGGGACGGCTCTCTAGACCATACACATAGATATAAATACGTATTTATATTTATGGACCATAAACAGCACACTTTTTAGCAGAGAGTGTCGAGCATGGTGTCGAGCAGTCAACAAGGGTTGATGCATGTGAGTACTCGCTCAACGAAACAAACAAACGCATTAAAACGATGGCTAACTGTTGTTAGCTGTTTGTGCTACCCGCCTCACTTCCGGGCTTCACTGATTCGCTAGCCCTCCACAAATCAAATTGCTCCAACTGAAAGACTGTCCGCGGCTCAAAAGAAGCCCGACGACATCTACTACGACCGATTTCACGGCACACACCAAACAGATTCGTGTCCCCGACCCCTCCCGACTTTACGACGGCGATTATCGGGCCGGTGTGTCCTGGCCTTAAGGCAAAAGATGTGTTTGAGTGGGACTCAACTTTTATTAAAAGCAATAATCAATCCTTCAGCACTCCAATTGCACGTTTGGTTAATATGTCAATGTAACAGTCAACCTTCCCAAATGCATGGAAGTCTGCAGTTGTTCCAATTTTTAAAACAGGTAAACCAACTGAAGTGAAAAATTATAGACCCATCAGTATCTTGCCTGTTGTATCAAAGATCGCTGGAAAAGTGGTAGCTGAACAACTAACTGCCTTTTTAAACTCAGGACAAGACTCACTTCATCCCATGCAATTCGGGTTCAGGAAAAATCATTAAACTGAAATGGCAACCTGCTATCTCATTGAAAAAATCAAAACAAATATCGACAGTAGGAGTGCTGTAGGTGTGGTATTTTTTGGACCTGAGCAAAGCATTTGATACTGTTTATCATAGTGTTCTGCTCTCAAAAGTCTCTAATTTTAATTTGTTTGTGGGAACAATGAAATGGGTGGAGTCCTACCTCACTGGAAGAAAACAATGCACCAGGGTTGGGGATAGGACTTCATATTTCATTGGCTGCTCTGTTGGTGTCCCACAGGGCTCAATTTTAGGACCTCTGTTGTTTAGTTTATATGTGAATGATCTGCCACTTGTATGTCCAGAAGTTGACACCCAAATGTATGCAGATGACACGGTCATCCTCGCACATGGAAAGAACAGATGTGAGGTGGCCGCCAAATTAACAGAAGCAATGGCCAAAATTTCTGATTGGCTCTCAAAGTCCTGCCTGACACTCAACATCAGTAAAACAGCATGCATGTACTTTTATAACTGGAAAAACAACACTTGCTCCACTGCAAACACTTTACAAACAGAGACTCAAAGCACTGGACAAAAAGCCATTAAGAAATCACCACTGTAACATAATTCAAAGACATAACCTCATGACTTTTGAAAGTTTTGTATTTCTTGTGGATGTATGTTTAGTGTATAAAATAATGAATGATTTGGCCGCTGCTCCATTAAATGAGTTTGTGTCACTGCGCTCAGACAATGGAAGGAGAACTAGAACGTCTAACAGAGAGGACTGTGTAGCACAGCACAGATCCACTGAGTTTGGCACATCCGTATTTTCAGTTAGAGCCACAAAGTCTTGGAACTCAGTACCAAGCGAGATAAGAGAGTGGAACACCTTTGCTGGTTTTAATTGTAAGATGAAGTCATGGCTGAAATTAACCCAAGCATGTACCCATCATGCATAGACTGTTGTCTTAATGTTGTGATGTCCTTTTTTCTTGGTGTCTTACTGTTGTGATGTTGTTGTTGTGGTGGTGTCCTTAATGTTGTGATTTTATTGTCGTACTGTGTTGTTGTGTTTTACTTTTGTGAAATTGTGTGTTATTGTTTTTATACTTCAGTGTTAGGTTTCCCTTTTGACAGAGATGTTATCCTCTGTTTCCTGCCCAGGGACTACAGATGAAAATGATCTTATAGCTGACTCTGGTACTGCTAATGAGCTGTGCATTGTCCCTTCTGAATAAACATATAAATATCTATAAGCTAAAACCGATACCCTATTCCCTTTCTGCAGCCCTCTCAGTGTTGGTTTTGTATATTTATGAAGTGTTTCAACATTTCGTGCAAAATGATGCAACCTGATGCAATATGTATCTTTGGATTATTATATACTATTTTACAGACCTACATTTTGACAGTGCAAAGGAAAATTTGGCAATTGTATATTTAAGGAGATACTCAAATGGTGATGACAAGAGGCAAGATCAAGGAGCCATGATATGATGAAATCAATAAGTAAAAGTTACAGTATGTCCCAATTGTACAATACTGCATGCTAACTAGATACTGTTTATGATCAGCTGTAATATGTAAAATAGAAACATTTATTAGATTTGGAATTCAGCCACACTTTTTGACCACAGGCGTAACTTCTGCTGTACGTCCAGGGTTTTTTTTAGCAGTAGAATCAACAACTGAAATATTTCCTGGGCTCTTGGCATTTTTCTGAGCTCCTGCACCAGTGTCGGGGGGGCAGCAGTTTGTAAACGCTGCCATACTGAGAAATACAGAGAGAGAGTTCTGTGGAGCTGATAGGCTTAATCAACTTTGTGTCAACTCGTTTGGGCGATGGCTTGAATGTAACAGTCATTAATTTATATGTACAAATGTACGCACTATAGCTTTAAAGCGTGGGCTAAGCTGCTATAAGAAGCATACCATGAATTCAAACATATTTAACTCAACAGCTATCGACATAGTACTTCAGCATCAGCAGTCGACTGCTCTGTTTGCGTTAAACGGTTTCTCAATGAGGAACTCATTGTATTTCACCTTCCTTCTAGAATTGCCCTTTAGTCTGTTTAAGCACACGCACACACACACACACACACGTTTGTATTTCTATCTTTGTGAGGACATTCATGTACATAATACATTCCCTAGCCCCTTACCTTAACCCTAATCATAAAAACTAAATGCCTAACCCTTACACTAACCCTAACATAAACCTAATTCATACCTGAACCTTAAAACCTAGTGTTTACCCTCAAACAGCCCTCTAAATGCCTGTCCAAAAGTGAGTACTGGCCAAAATGTCCCCACTTTCCAAAAATGTCCTCACTCCGGCGTTTAAAAGCTCATACTGGTCCTCACAGAGATGCCTGTACAAGTACACACACACACTCTATCACATACACACACACACGTTTGTATTTCTATCTTCATGAGGACATTCATTGACATAATGCATTCCCTAGCCCTCTTACTGGTCCTCACAAAGATTCCTGTACAAGTACACACACACACACCACACACACACAGCACATACACACACTCAAGGTCGTGGCTTGGTGTCATAATCACCACAGTAATCATGGCAGAGGCGGCGAGCTGATTGCGAACGCGTCTCAATGACCATCGTGAGATAGAGAGTGGACTACTGTGTTTGCTGTCAAGGACTCAGAGTCATCACAAGATCCTCTCTCTCACACACACACACACACACACATACAGTCATCACCGTATACGCACACACACAAACACACAGTCATCACCGTATACGCACACACACACACACACACACACACACACACACACACACACACACACACACATGTTGGTATATATGGTTTGGCTGGACTGTTTCTCCAAACCAGCCCGGGTTGTGGTATAGATGGACTACCCTTTCCAGAGGTCCTAGAGCTATGGGAGTAAGATAAAAGCACTCTAAAAAATCTGAAAAAAATTCAGCTCACTTTAGATTTCAGATACCACCTTCACAACCTACATACACACCACCATGACAAAATTGTGGTTTATACAGACATTTCCCTTTCTGACAAATATGTGACTTATAAGGACCTAAAAAACATTATCGGGACTATGATGTCACTTTTGAAAACGCCCCCTCATTAACATAAATACACCTGACAGCACACAGCATTATTGGGACAGTCATGAGTTGTTACATTGTTGATACATTTGAAACCTTGTAACAGTCAGAAATCAGCCTTTCTCACAACACAAGTGCCATGACCATGAACACAATTAGCTTTAGTCTGCCTCTTTGTATAATTTTACACTCTAATTTTGCATTAAGCCTTTTTATTTTTATGTTTCATCCATCTAAATATGAACCTTTTTTCAAAGCCAAATAAATTGTTTAAATTATAATGATCATTTTCCATTTTTATTATAATTAATCTGAAATGTCACAATTGTGACAAAGGTAGATTACGGCCTGTAACTGCTGGACAACATCCTATCACATAATACGAGTGTCATGAATTTGAAAAATAATTCTCATTGCTTTAGTACTTAATCTAAAAAGACATGTTTATATCATGGTGGCTGTATAGAAAAAACTTAAGGCATAAGAATAACCACTAGACACAATATGTCTGATTGATTATTGGTCAAATTACATCACAGATTAATGATAATCCTCAGAGAATAAATATCACAGAGGAAGTGAGACGTGAGATGTGAATCAGATATGTTACAAATATGAAGACACACGTGAGCTTTAGTGAACAAAGTAACAATAATTCATTGAAGAACAGAAGAGACGAAAAATGTCTGCTTGTGTTTTGGCTACCCATGCAACTCTTTCTACTTACAATTAGGGATGCACCGAACATTCGGCCACCAAAAATGGCAAAATCAGTCATTTTCGGTTTCGGCCCGAAACAGTTAAAAGGCCGAACAAAATTACTGAAAATTTACGAATAAATGACACTAAGGAAATATGTTTTTAAAAGAGCTGCGCGCTTGTAAACCAGGAAATGGCAGTAAAGAGAGACGTAACCGTGTATGCGAGTCCACGTCTGTTTGTGAGCGCGCAGCAGGAGCAGTCTGTAAGGTGCGTGCATGACAATGTCAGAGTCCAGTGTGGGAGCATTTTTTCAAACTGGATGAAACACGGCGAAGTACAATGCTTTATGCAGCATAAAGTTACAACTCTAGTCCAAGACTGATGTTTAATCACCTTAGAAACACAAAAGCCTTGCGCGAGCGAAGCAGCGATTCACCCGGTGAAACTCTGTGACGGTTGGTAACGCTGTCATTCACAGTGACACCTCGCCGGTGAGAGCCGGCGCGCAATTTTAATTTTATTTTGACAGCTAAAATGATAACCGGAGATATCCTGTCCGTTAGTGCTATTGGGGGAAAAGGCTGCTACGATCTGATTGCATTTCTCAAGCCTGAATACACAGAGCCATGTCGGCAAACTGACAGCGCGACTAAATATACTATGTCCAGTG
The DNA here is from genome assembly GCA_949357725.1 of Hyperoplus immaculatus. Lineage (NCBI taxonomy): Eukaryota > Metazoa > Chordata > Actinopteri > Uranoscopiformes > Ammodytidae > Hyperoplus > Hyperoplus immaculatus. Next base: position 31,065,000 of record OX442358.1, on the reverse strand, counting down.
AGCCGCCTCCCCCTGTTAGTTTCAGTCTACAGACGACACAATCACCTCCTAAGCATGGACATCGTTTAAAGCCTCTCATTGTTATAATCAGGGCTTTGATGCAAATTCTGAAGTCTGAACATTACGGTGGGAGCTGTGGTGCAGTTTTTTTAAAGCAACTCAACCTGTGTTTGAGGAGAACATGTGGGAGTTCATGTATGCAATGTTGAAAGAATTGACTAAATAACAAACAAAACTGCAAAAGCCTCTTTTGGTTTCGGCCTTTTGGCCAACTGTTTGATTTTATTCGGTTTCGGCCAAGAATTTCGGTGCATCCCTACTTACAATTTGGGATATTAAAGCAAAGCTTTTATGGAAAATTGGGAACTGACTTCTGAGCAAGATGCCCTGGAGCACACAAAGGCTTGCACGTTGGTGATCGGAACACAACCTGCTGCTCAACACTAGCAAAACCAAGGAGATGATCATAGACTTCAGGGAACACAAGGGGGAACCAGCCCAACTGAGCATCAACGGGGACTGTGTTCAGCGGGTGTCCTTCAAATTCACTGGGACACACATAGCCCAGGACCTCTCCTGGACTGTTTGTAGAATACGGAAGAAATCAAAATAAACACGACTACATCAGACAAAAGCTGCGCGATATAGGAAGGCTTTCATTAGCGATGCATGAAAAGTCAATATCTTGCTTTGAAGACGCACATTGGTGCCACATGGTCCTGATTTTGTTGGAGATCCTATTTTCCAGATTTTCGTGCGTTCCAAATTTCGTAGTTTGTTTTTGCAAGTGTCACATGACTAGTGTGGACATATGGGTGTCCGTAAAACATATGATCGCATTTTGGATTCTTTTTTTTGGTCTCCTCTAAAGAGAGATGTTGCATCGTACATTAAAATGTGTCATAAGTGTCAGTTGACCGGAAAACCGAAACAGAGCATAAAGCCAGTTCCTCTCTGTCCAATTCCGGCATTTAGTCAACCGCTTGAACATTTAATTTTTGACTGTATTGGTCCCCTCCCTCGTTCTCGTTCGGGTGCAATCTATTTGTTGATGGTGATGTGCCAGAGCACTAGGTATCCAGCAGCATACCCATTACGCACCATCACCACTTAATCTGTAGTGCGCGCCCTGACTCAGTTTATCTCTATATTTGGAATCCCCTTAATCTTTCAGTAAGACCAAGGTTCTAACTTTTCATCTGTTTCAGCATCAGCCTACCATGTAGCCAAGGGGCTCTTGAGAGGTTCCACGCCACGTTGGAGTCTTTACTCCGTACATACTGTACACAGTTAGATGGAGACTGGGAAGAGGGTTTACCCTGGTTGATGCTGGGGGCTAAGGAGTGAAGTCAGGAAAGTACAGGCTTTAGCCCAAACGATCTGGTGTTTGGACACACAGTGCCTGGCCCTTTGGCTGTTTTGAAGGATGATTGGAAGAAGTCCGAGCCACATTAAACCAAAACAACAAACTTTCAGGCTAAATTTACTGGTTCACATGCAGTTGTTTAGCAAGTTTCAGACTAATACAGTCCTTGTGGGCTCCATCCCTCATGCAGTGGCAGAGCTTGAGGAAGATGTGTTGTCCACTACTGACAAATCCCTGTTAAACGGCAGGTTGTAGAATTAAACTCCTGTTGGTTGGAACAAGCGCGGGACTTGTATTGTTGGTGAGGACCAGTGGATTGTATAGGGGCCTAAATGCTATTTGTGTTTGGTGGACTTACTCTTAGGATGAGGTCATAATTTACCAACCTTTACCACGATAGGTTCAACACATCTTCAGATTTCCATGCAAATCCTCTCCATTCTAATTTTTTCTCATTTCTAACCCTAAAGTATTATTACCCCTTGAACTTTTCCACATTTTGTCACTTAACAACCACACACGTTAATGTATTTCATTGGGATTGTATGTGATGGACCAACACAAAGTGGGCTAGGGTGTGTGTGTGTAAGTCCCATGACTGTGCTATGGTCTATATGGACAATGGTATGTAAGGACTTTATCCTAAAATGCTTTTCAATGTGTAAGTCATTATAATATCTCAGTGTATGTGTGTAAAGCAGTGATCTGACTCAAATATAACTTAGGAGGTCCTTATGGTTTATAGGGTCCTGTCTCAGTGTTGGGTTGGGATTGTATGTGATGGACCAACACAAAGTGGGCTAGGGTGTGTGTGTAAGTCCCATGACTGTGCTATGGTCTATATGGACAATGGTATGTAAGGACTTTATCCTAAAATGCTTTTCAAAGTGTAAGTCATTATAATATCTCAGTGTATGTGTGTAAAGCAGTGATCTGACTCAAATATAACTTAAGAGGCCCTTATGGTTTAGAGGGTCCTGTCTCAGTGTTGGGTTTATAGTAGCATCACTTCGGTTTATCAGAATACTTTGACCAGCTGCATTTGATCTGTATGTTTGTTGAATGTGTGGGTTTAAGTTCTTTAGTTACATGTGTTGGATTGTGGACCCAGCCAAAAGTAATAATGAAATGCATGATATTTGCCTTTACATGACTAAGGACAAGTTTCAGTGGATTGTTTAAAACGCTTACATAAATAGCCCTGATTCCTTTCACATAATGTTAACAGGGAACATTCTTTAAGATATATCTTCTTTTTCACTTTTTGCATGGTCTTGATGAGGTATTGCCCCTGGAAAGTTCAGGGGTCACAAAGCCCCCATCCACAGCTGAAATCTTTATAAAAGAAAAGTAATTTTCAAGTCTTTCCAGAGATTCTCAATTGTATTTAGGTCTGGACTTTGACTGGTCCATTCTGACACATGACTATGCTTTGATCTAAACCATTCCATTGTAGATCTGGCTGAATGTTTAGGGTGGTTGTCATGCTGGACGCGTGTGACTTATCTTGCACATTATTTTAGTCTGTTCTGAGTCTGAAGTGTTTCCAGACAACACAATTAGTTTTACCTTTCCTCTCGACCAAAGGCTGACTATCTTCCGTCTTTTAGTAATGTTTCAAAACACCCGGCGATGCGCAACATCTCCCTCCTACTCTCTGGACCAGCCGAAAGCTAAACTATCAGGTGAGGGCGGGGCCGAGTGGAGCGCACGGCTGAAAGGGTTCACTGAATTTAAAAGCCTGCATGTCACGGCGTGGGGAACAGCGATAGTTTAATAACAATTATTATTTTGCTTTCATGATTGACGGAAGCCGTAATAGTAATCGAAATTGAAATTTGAGTTATTGCTACAAGAAGAATGAACTAAATTGGGCTCAATTTGAAAAGGTTTTAAATTGCTATATTTATTCTCAATCTTTATCATTTTGGCACTGGTGATTTTCCTTTGGCGCTGGATAAATCCTCTTTGGCGGGCGCCAAAAAAGTCTCTATGCAAGAAAAATCCTTGGTGCTTTTCTTCAACAGGGACTTGGAAGCTGGTCAGAGTGATGGTAAGATGGATAGAGCCAAATGCAGGGCAGAAAACCTGTTAAAGTCTGCAAAAGACTTGAGACTGGGGCGGAGGTTTACCTTCCAGCATGACAACTACCCTAAACATACAGCCAGATCTACTATGGAATAGTTTAAATCAAAGTATAGTCATGTGTCAGAATGAACCAGCCAAAGTCCAGACCTCAATCCAATTGAGAATCTCTGGAAAGCCTTAAAAATGGCTGTTCAGACGCTCTCCGCTATTTTAAAAAGAAGAATGGGCGAAAATGCCAGTCTCTAGATATACCCCAATAGACTTGCAGCTGTAATTGCAGCGATATGTGGTCCTATGAAGTATTGACTCAGGGGGACTGAATACTTTTGCACGCCACACTTTTCAGTTTTGTATTTATAAAAAGTATTGAAAACAAAGTATAATTTTCATTCCACTTCACAATTATGTGCCACTTTGTGTTGGTCTATCACATAAAATCCCATCCCATAAATGTACGTGTGTGGTTCTTATGTGACAAAATGTGGAAAAGTTCAAGGGGTATGAATACTTTTGCAAGGCACTGTAACTGGGCTTTGAATAAATGAAATAATCATACTTTTGAAAAAAGAATGAGGGTAAAACTTTGCTTTGAGCAGCGTTGTAAGACATATTGAAGATCATTAATGCAAACATATTAATAAAATATCATCTTTTATACAGATTTACCTCTGTACAATCTTCAGCTGTGGATGGGGTCTTTGTGACCCCTGAACTTTCCAGGGGCAATACCTCATCAAGACCACGCAAATAGTGAAAAAAGAAGATATATCTTAAAGAATGAATGAATGAATACTTTATTCCGGACTCAAAGTTCCATATAAAAAGACAATACAAATACAATACAAATACAGTCAACACAGATTAAAATACATACAAGCATCGATTCCAATGTTTCCACAGCCCAGAGGAGTACCTTGTATCACTCTGTTTAGTGTCAGTGAGTGCAATTATTACTTTGTTTTTTGACTCAAGAAGTCGACACATAAATGTATACATTAAATTCCTCAACACAGCATGAAAGGTGGGGACATTACTTGTCACAAACAAGGAGCTAGCACTAGTCCACCTTGGAAGCTTAAGGAGGATCCTAAAGGCATCGTTATACGCTACCTGCAGCTTCCTCAGTTTAGCTGTTCTATATTTACACCAGAGGTGAGCTGTGTAAAATGGGGTACAGTAAGCTCTGAAGAGACTAACTTTCACATCTTCTGTGCACATATGAAATTTGCGTGCCAACATATTGGCCTGAGCATAAAGTTTACAGCACTGGCGCTGGACATCATCATCATCACAAAGATCATCAGTGATGATGTGACCTAAATAACGTACCTTCCTAACCACCTCTAGAGTACAGTCTGACAGTGAGAATGAAGGAAACGTTAGCTTCTGATCCTCCTTAGTTTTAACAATCATAATAACACTCTTCTTTGGATTGAACTTAATGTCATATTGGATGCCGTAACTAGAGCACACTTGAAGCAGTTGCTGTAGCCCGGCACTATATGGCGACATGATGACCAAATCATCAGCGTAGATGAGGTGGTTGATAATACTCTCTCCCACCACACACCCAGTCTTACACTCTTGAAGTTGCTTAGAGAGGTCATCCATATAAACATTAAATAACATAGGAGACAGAATTCCTCCTTGCCGCACACCATTGCTTACACAAAAAGGAGCAGATAAAACATTGTCCCATTTAACGCAAAAAGTTTGATGGGCATACCAAAACACTAAAATTCTTACTAAAAATTTAGGGGCACCTCTATCTAACAGTTTTACAAACAATTTTTCATGATTTATTCTGTCAAATGCCTTTGATGCATCAATAAAACATAGAAATACAGATGTGTTCAGGCTAGTGTACCTGAACACAATCTCTTTAAGAGCATAGATACACAGGTCAGTGCCATGTTTTCTTTTGAACCCAAACTGATTGTCAGTAGTAAGAATATACATTTCTAGCTTATTCAACAGTATTCTCTCCAGTACTTTAGACAAGATACTGGCTAATGCAATAGGTCGATAATTGTCAATACTGTTGAGCTTACCAGCCTTGTCTTTAAGCACAGGCACTAATATTACAGACATAATAGCATTTGGCTGGACACCATGAACCAGACAACCATTAAAACACATGGAAAGCAAAGGGCAGAGCTTATGGCTGGCATACTTGAGGTGTTCTGCAGATATACGATCCATACCGCAGGCTTTGTTGTTATCCAACATGTTAATGGCATCATAGATATCTGCTGCCCTGACTATCATATCTGGTGAGATATCACTATGTTCACGATTGATCCTAACTGGATTACTTTTAACACAATTAAAAAGGTTACAGTAGTGCTCACGCCAAAGCTCAGCAATTTTTTCTGGGCTACTAACACCTTCAATGTCAGACGGAAGAGGTGTTTTGTTATTATTCATTACTTTGACCTCTTTCCAAAAGTCAGTTGGGGTTGTTGTTCTGTAAATTTCTGGCAAGCGAGTCCGCTCTCATTGTGTTTTCATTTTTCTTAATAAACCGGAGTGCATACTTAACTCTAGCATTTGTACGTTTTTTCATATCTAGCAAAACCCCATGTCTAGGCCTACCTGCCTCTGACCAGAGTCTAAAGGCCTCTCTTGCCTCAGCGTGCTGCTCAGCTACAAACTCATTCCACCCAGGTCTGATGTTGCGTACCTTACATTTACCTTTATTAAAAGGTTCACTGGAGGCATTGAGACATTTCACAATAGTATCATACATGGCACAAAGTTTTTCAGCATGCTGTACGTCCTTACAATTCATATCAGAGCACATTAGGGCCTCATGAGGCAGAGCAATATTATTTAACTGCTTGTCAGTACGCAGTGAGTATCCAGCCACATCCTCTCTGCTCAGCTTTAACCAGTCCAGTTTACTTGAGGAAGCAGCATTATTATTTCTGGACAGCAGAGGAACATTCTCAACATTTAGCAGTGCAGCAATAGGTATGTGATCAGAGGTGGCAAGTTCATAACAAACCTCCACATTTACCAGCGAGGCATGAGCATCAGCTGTGGTCACAATATGATCTAACCAAGAAGTTGTGTGCCACGCTTCACTAACATAGGTAAAACTTGTGTCAGGCAACAGAGCTTTACTCGATAGAAATAATTTGGACTCATTGCAAAACTGCTGCAGGTGTGCTGCAAATAAAGATTTGCTATCAGACATGTCAGCATTAAAATCACCCATGACATAAACACAAGTTGAGCTGTTTTCCTCTATGAAGGACTGAATAAAAGCTAACCTATTCAGAAATTCATCCTCGTGCTCATACGATTCATACGGTGTATACACATTTAAAATGGTAAATTTCTTTTCATTAAAATTACACTCTAGCCCTATGGCCCAGTCAACATTTAGACGCATCACCTTCACCATTGAGTCATATTTAATGTTCCACAGTATAGCAACACCACCAGCTATCCTACCTCGAACCAGCCTCGTACTGAGGTCAGTAGTAGACTCTCCAGCCCCATGAAAGTTCACGTGCAGAGTGTTCAATTTATCCAGATCTTGTTTCGCCAGCCAGGTTTCTTGCAGGCACATAATGTCACATTCATCCAGTAGTGTATCCACCACCAGACGTCTTGATCTGTCAGTAGCAGAATGTCCTACCCGCAACCCGCGAGTGTTGTATGAAACAACACGCATTTAATGTGTGTTGTCGCTCCCTGCGGAGCAGCTGGCCTTCACCCCGTCTTCATCCACCAATGCGACAGGCACCCCAGCCCCGTTTCCGTGCAGCAGCCCCTCGCCCGGGGAGCGAGGGGCATCCTCTGGTCCAGGCGGGCGTCCGTCTGCTCCTCTAGGGCGACGGGGCTCATAGTAGCGTCGGACAAAAGAACCAGCGGGCCAAAGCAGCGGGTCGTAAAGCTCCGCCACATCATTACATTCAGCGGTGACACAGAAGGAACTAAATCTACTCTGTGAAGACTCAATTTTTCTACATGTCACTTCCCGATCCAACTTAGTTTTTAGGTACTCACTGAGAGTGTTGGCTTCCAAACTGAGATCAAACTTTGTAGCAAATACCTTAACTATCTTTGTTTTGACAGCCAGTATATTGCTATCCACACCAGTCCCGATTATGCCGGTTTTCTTTCTCACATTCCTTGCTGCCGGAGTTTTTAGTACTGATTGCAAGGTATAGGGCTTCGATGTGCAGAGTTCTCAGGTAGGCCTACCTGCTTCAGTCGTACTTGCTTCAGTCGGCGCCCACCCTTTACCACCATGCTCCATGGGGGGTCCTGCGTACGTCCCAGGGCTGGATCTACATACGGGGCTGGTTGACAGCCGCCGTTCCTGCCAGGCGATATTGTCAGCAATCCATTAACACCAGCGGGGGCAGCATCAGGGCCCGGCGGCTTCTCCATCACATTCGAGGAAAGCGCAGGGCCGGGTTGTATCTCCACATCAAAGAAGCAGGCAGTCGGAGACGTAGCGTCCGGGGCACGGTGCCCCTCCACAGAAGTCAGCCGGCTGTCAAGTTTTTCAGCAACCTCCCGCATAGTTTCACAGGCATCTACCTGAGTTCCCATAGTTCTTTTTAGGTAGTCAATGTCAGCATTGATTTGCTGCATTTTCCCGAGGAGCGCAGACACATCAATGTGATTAAATGATACAGGGGGTAATTCATCCAAAAAGTGCGACACAAATCTTGGAGCCTCTTCACCGCACTCATTAAGCACTTGCATGCACATTTTGACATTGTTAATATCCTTTTTCTGTCCCCTGAAGGAGATCCAGCGTTTGTTGTGTGGAAAGAGCTCTGCTAAAACTGCCTTTGAGGACTCAATCCGCTCGGAGCTGAAACTGCTCATCACAACCGCCACAATATCATCTTGGCTTAGTGTTCGCATTTTGATCACAATAAAGTTCAGCAATTCATCCTCGACTATGACTCTACCGTCATCAGTATGGTAAATCTCCGGTTTAATTCGCGAAAACTCTTGTGTATACTCAGCACGCCGTGCTGCTGCTGCACCGGCCGCTGCACCGGCCGCCATGACGTGTCCTTTTCTCGAGTCTATCACTGCTGCGGTTTAGGGGCTTGACTAAGAACCATCTTCTTTCTCTGCTCTCACTTTAACATCTCCCCCTAGCTTTGTTAGGGGGATTAAGAATGTTCCCTGTTAACATTATGTGAAAGGAATCAAGGCTATTTATGTAAGTGTTTTAAACAATCCACTGAAACTTGTCCTTAGTCATGTAAAGGCAAATATCATGCATTTCATTATTACTTTTGGCTGGGTCCACAATCCAACACATGTAACTAAAGAACTTAAACCCACACATTCAACAAACATACAGATCAAATGCAGCTGGTCAAAGTATTCTGATAAACCGAAGTGATGCTACTATAAACCCAACACTGAGACAGGACCCTCTAAACCATAAGGGCCTCTTAAGTTATATTTGAGTCAGATCACTGCTTTACACACATACACTGAGATATTATAATGACTTACACTTTGAAAAGCATTTTAGGATAACGTCCTTACATACCATTGTCCATATAGACCATAGCACAGTCATGGGACTTCACACACACACCCTAGCCCACTTTGTGTTGGTCCATCACATACAATCCCAACCCAACACTGAGACAGGACCCTATAAACCATAAGGACCTCCTAAGTTATATTTGAGTCAGATCACTGCTTTACACACATACACTGAGATCTTATAATGACTTACACATTGAAAAGCATTTTAGGATAAAGTCCTTACATACCATTGTCCATATAGACCATAGCACAGTCATGGGACTTACACACACACCCTAGCTCTGGGCGGACCTTTGAAGTGACGTCATGTGGGGACCGCCCACATTTTTGAACCAGCCAATCAGAAGACATCCCGCCAAATTTCGGCCGTGTGTATCAGAAATGTGTATGAAAGTGCACCTGCAGCCAAGTGTGATAGGGGGCGCAGTGAGATACACTGGGATACACAAAAATCAGGTCAAGTGGTAAATAAGGACTTTCACAGAAAATTGGAATTTATGTTAGTTAGACACTCGCAAATGCAGATACACTTTCCGAATTACGCGGACCTCGGCATAGTCCGGCTAAACCACCGAGGTCCTCGTATCCCAGGTGAGTATTCAGGTCAATTGTCCATCTATACCATGTATACCAACACACACACATAGGGTTCACTGTATACGCTCACACACACACACACACACACAGTCTTACTCTTCCGTTAAGAAAAATGTATTATTAAAAGGAGTAGACATAAGAAATTGGTATCACATGCTAAAATCGAGGAAACAGTGACAAGCCTTACAGCATCACAATATGGAAGGTCACAGTAACCTTTGACCTGTGACCTCCAAAATCTATTCAGTTCACCTTAGGCTATATTGTACTTTCACCCATTTGCATTTTAATTCTGCACCTCGGTGTTAATGTTTCAATGTTTTTGTCTCTTTATCAGACATAAAAATAGTGATAAGATTGATTGTGTGGCGTGGGGCAGGTCTGGCCTAGATTTACTTGTGCATTGTCAAAGGGTTTGTTCATTTACTTTCTTATAAAATGATAATGTTGATATAATGTAATGGATGGTGTGGTTTTGGGGATAATATGAGAGCTCTTATGTGTATGTGCTTTTCTTAGCATGATTGTATATTTATTCTTTCCACACACCAATATTGCACACCTATTTTTATCTTACATTTATCACTGATTAGGTGATTTGACCGACCACTAGCTCTCTACTGCCATCTTGTGGCCTGGCACATCAACACACTAAATAATATAAAACTAAGTGATTCCAACATATGGGTTGCGTTCCGAATCGCATACTCTTTCTTTTTTCTATTCTACATACTACATCCGACGATAAAAATAATCTAGTTAGGATGCAGTATAGGCATACTATTGGGACATACTTTTCTTTCTTATTTCATCATAACATTGCGCCTTGATCTTGCCTCTTGCTTTTATATCCGTCGCATCCCCGTTTGTTTTCTTATGGAGGCTTCGTCGATGTTACGTCACTTCACGTGCGCACTGGATTGTGGGTCAGAATCGCCCAAATAGGATGCACTTTTCAACACTAACAATCTTGGCCGCATGAAGTAGGACATCCGGGTACTTCTAACGATCCTAAATCTGGCCACAAGAATCGAGACATCCTAAATCTTTTTTCTACATACTATATAGTAGAAAGTATGCGATTCGGAACGCAACCATAATCTAAACCACTCTGAGTCTGCATTGGAAGATATATCTTAGCGGGCTCATAGTTTTAAGTATTTTCATTTAAATTTGTTATGTATTTTAATAACAGTATTTTTTTTTTTATTGTTAATGTTTAGAAAACATCCCTGCGTTCCAATACCCATACTTCCACACTATTTAGTATGCAAGAAAAAGATTTAGGATGTCCCGATACATGCATTTCAATTGCAGTATGCTGAAAAGACCTGGATGCTCCACTAAGTCCATTTGCATTTTGCAGTATTCGTCTTTATTCTTGAAATTTCTCGACATAATTTCTGATTTATTTTCTTCTCTCCTGTGGCCCTAAAACTCTTCTGTACTTTAGTATGTAGTGTAGTAAAAAGAAAGAGTATGTGATTTGGAACGCAGGGTATTTTTCTAAGATTCCTCCACCTACCACTAGAGAGAGCTCACGTGCCAAGTGTAGTACACTCACTATAGTTTGAAAATCAATGTTCTACAATGGCAACCCTTTTCCAAGCAGGTTTTTGGCAGCGTTTTCTGCTTGTATATCTTAAACCCCTGGTCTGAATGAAAATTAGCTAGGCTTCCGTGACAGTGAGTCAACGGGGGGTTAAGCTGTGACACACACACACACACACACACACACGGCTCTGACCCAGATTCCTGCAATAGTCTTTGTCCTTTAGAAGATTCTCCATATTCACCTCACTGAAAGCCCAGTTACGTGCTTACTGTCCGGGCTTTACAGCATAGAGAAATCTATCTATCTATCTATCTATCTATCTATCTATCTATCTATCTATCTATCTATCTATCTATCTATCTATCTATCTATCTATCTAAAACTCACCTCTTAGCACTCACTTTTAAATTGAGCTTCATATTTTTAAAATTTTCACGTTTCACAATGATTTTAATTTTTTAATGTTAGACATATTTGTAATTGTATTGTGTTATGAGCCAGTACGCCACATTGGTTCACTGGGGATGTTTTAAATGTGCTATATAAATAAACGTTGACTCGGCTTGACTATTTCTTGTCTTTGTATATTTCTGCTGAAAAGGCAACTGGCTCTGCTGGAGTCCACATCACATTCAGGTCCGTGTCTTAAGAGAGTTTGCCTGCAGAGTTATTATGCACAAGTGGAGCTGCTTAATTCATTTTACTCAGACCATCAGTGCCTTTTACATTTATGTATTTATTAATGTAAGTCTGCACATTGTTTTTATGTCCGTTACATTGTGCATTTTCAAATGTTCTTTTAGCTTTCAATACTGTTTATTTTGCCTTACTTTTTGCACTATTTAGCATTCACTTATTGTAGTTTTTATACTTAGTACCTTATGGCAATGTGCGTTTGTACAGCTATGCTTGTGAGGACATTCATTGACATAATGCATTCCCTAGCCCCTTACCCTAACCCTAACCATCAAAACTAAATGCCTAACACTAACCCTTACATAAACCTAATGCATACCTGAACCTTAAAACCTAGTGTTAACCCTCAAACAGCCCTTTAAAGAAACAACAAAAGGCAACGTGTCCTCACTTTCCAAAAATGTCCTCACTTGAAAGGTTAAAAGATTACATTGGTCCTCACAAAGCTACATTTACAAGCACACACACACACAGGCAGGAGGGGGTGAATGTGGGAGGGGTCTCATTCCCTGAACCCCCTCTTCCATTATGTCTTTTATGTGAGTGTTGGCGAACCCCCACACTCACACACTCACACAGCCGCTCTGCCCCGACCAACGTCCCATGGTAAGAACTACGGGCCTTTCCTTATACTAAACAACTAACCTTAACATACTTAAACTATTTTACTTTACTAAGAAAGTATTTAGGGATTTTTTTGCGTTTTGTTAATATTGTAATTGAAGTGGAAGACTGATGGAGGCAACAAAGAAATAAGTGTTTTTGTTCATGACTTATTGATGAAGGGTGTATTTGAGGGGAGTGTTTGTGTATGAGTGGGTGTGTGTGTGTGTGTGTGTGTGTGTGTGTGCGTGTGTAGGGAGAGAGGGAGGGTGGGGGCTTGGAGGGGGGATTATTTTTGTTTTGGTGAATCCTGCCTTTGTTATTCATCTCTCTGAAACTCCCGTTTAAACACTGTCGTAAAAGATCTGCTATATCTGTAATATCAGGTTGTTTTTTATACTTGTTTGAGATTTTTTGATATACTAAAATATAGAATAACGGTATGTTAAATAAATGGAAAGAGGATCAACATTTATGAGGACAAAATGGAGCACTACTACAGTACATTATGTTGAATTTCAAACAATGTAAAAACAGTCCCCGAAATCAGTAGAGGCCTTGTTTTGCTATTTTAGAAGCTGCAGCTCACTCTCAGTGTTGTTGAAAAGATAATACACTTTCAGGAAATGCAAAGTAATGTTCTGTTTTGTAAATCTTTTAGTCGGACTACATCGCCCGTTTACAGAGCCTAGGCTGTGTGTTACCGTATTGTGTGCATTCTAATCTCCAGAATCGCCGACTTTACTTTTTTTTTTAAACATTTGGTTTGTCAGTTTCGTCGTTCAGATGATTTTGAAGTTATGTGCTCATATTTATCAAAGTGTTATGGTATTAGCTTCACATTGAAAGTTAGATAAACAAGAAATAAGCATTCTACAATTCCTCTATGCAAGTCCAGTGGGGGTTCTTAGGCAAGAAGACCCTTAATATGAACTGCCTACCTCCATTTGTAAGTCGCTCAGGTTAAAGGCATAAGCGTCTTCTAAATACTAAACATGTAATTTAGGCTAATAATGTAATAATGTTGTTTCTCTCAGCTATATAATCATCAGGGGTCGTCTACCGCCCTTCCCTCCCACGTTGCTTTTGTTGTGAATCTACACACACATACACATACACACACACACACACACACACACACACACACACACACACACACACACACACACACACACACACACACACTCACTACATATCCGGTCTGGACTCTTTGGTGAATGTTTTTTAAGCTTGACTGATTTTGAATAACAGACTCACACTACCACTCAGGGTCCATTGTACTTTTTAAGATATTCATACTTTCTTCACATTTCTCTCCTTAGCCACCACGACTATCCTACCGTGGACCTTCTTCTTGGTTCTCTTTAGCCTCCTCTGTCTCACTGAATCTGAGCCCGGTGTAGGACGTCCTGACAAACCCCGCCAGCTGCCCCCCTTGATTATATAGAAGCGCTAAAGTGACCTTCATGACACCTTATTGACTTTTTATTTTTTGTCTAACATTTGCCTTTAGTTTATGTTAGTTGTTTGTTTGAATGTATTTTTATTTGTGTTCTTTTTTTTTTAAATCCAAAAATAAAGTATTTATTTATCTTCCTCGTCAGTATCCCAGAGGGCCTGAATGTCACAGATTAGCACTTTGATTTCACTGTTGCTCTTATATAATAAATGTCGAGTGGAATATTGATTTATATTCACAACGCCGGAGAAGAATGCTTGCCGCTTCAGTTGCAAGATGTTCCACTTACATTTATATTTATTTTCTCACATTTCTCCCCATAGCCACCATGAGTGTCCTTTGTTGGACTTTCCTCCTCCTTTCTCTCCTCTGTCTCACTGAATCTAATGCTGTGTGTTACAGAGCCTAGGTTGTGTATTAACACCGTATTATCCCCTCTCTGCCCCATTTCATCTCTGTCTCTACAAACCTCTAGTAGAATAAAAAAGGAAAAAATAAATAAATAATTGAATAATACTTTTTTCACATTTCTCTCCTTAGCCACCATGACTATCCTACCGTGGACCTTCTTCTTGGTTCTCTTTTGCGTTCCCATTCTGACTGAATCAAAGCGTCAGCCCGGTGTGGGACGTCCTGACAAACCCCGCCAGCCGCCCCCCTCCCTCTCACCCCCTGCTGTTGCTAAGAGACCCAGGAACCGCTCCGTGCCCGGGTCCGGAGAACTGACCACTAAGGACGGACACAGCTGTGTGTGGCAAACCTCTGGAGAAGGCCTGGTCACTCTCATGGTCAACTGCACCACAGAGACACTGGGAGAGACACAGAGGTGAGGGAAGCACTTACAGTCATTAATGTAAATTCACCTTTGGACCAACTTTATGAACAGATTTTGAAGTGTTCCCAACAGAAGTTAACAACAAATATGTTTTAAAGTGTATGAGCTGTTTGGTCTCATACAATTTTGGTGTTATGGATCAAATGGAAATGTCTGAAAGTCCGGACCAAACGAGAGTGAAAGAGTGGCTATGACTAAAAGCAAAGAATAACCTCTTACGCGGTGAGCCCGACTTATGTGCAGCCTGATATTTTTATATAGTTTTTCTTAATGCCTTTGTCATGGATATACGCTCACCCAGGAACAACAGCTGGCGTAGTAAAAACACTACCGCTTTGGTCCAAAGGGGCTGCAAGAATTAACACAAACTTAAAGTTCCTCAGAGCACCTTTACATTTTTTTTTCACAATCAAAGTACTTAATGTCATTCCCTTCTCTGCCCCATTTCATCTCTGTCTCTCCAAACTGTTTAATAGAAGCAAAATTGCCCAGAAAGTATCTTGAAAAAAAAACAAATCCTGGTCTTCATTCTCCTTTCCCGTCCCCCAGATATTGGTGTCGTTATGCGGGTAAGCCGGACCTGTGCGCGGCCTACGGTGTGAAGTCCAGCCCTTACTGGAAGCAGCTGGTCGGCAAGCTCAAGAAACGTCTTAACGCCTGCGACGGAGACAAAGTCCTGAAGGCAAAAACCTGCAAGAAAGCCCCGGCGGAGGCTCACATGTGGCTGAAAGGAAAAAGTGGAGATGGGGAGCGCAAAACTACCCCAAAGGATCCAACGAAGAAGAAAGAGCGCAGTAAGACGGTAGATGGGGTGAAAGCGGAGAAGAAGAAGGGTGAGGAGAAGGATGAGATGGATGGGTTTGGGGATGAGGGGATGGTTAACGATATGCAACAGACCTACTGCAGTGATGGATGGCACTCTGTTTGTTCATTCTTTGTCAATTTCTTTGAGGGTTGATGGGAATTTTTACAAAAGGAAATACATTTTAATTTTTTTGTGTGTTAGACCCGTGAACTTTGTAAAAATCTGCATCTTTTAAAGCTGCTAGTGGTATTCTAAAGGAGTCAGTGATTCTGGAGAACGATAATTGTCAGAATCAATTTTTGCTGGTCTGCTCATTCTTTGTCAATTTCTTTGAAGGTTAATGGGAATTCATGAAGTAAATTATTTTTCACGCAAAAGCACAAGGGAAGAAATAATCGGCTATGATAATAAGAATCTGCAACTTTTAAAAAGATGGAGTCAGTGATTCTGGAGAAAGTTTGTTGTCAAAATCACTTTTTGTTTAAATCAGTGAATATCTCCTCACGATTTATTAGGTTCACGGGTCTAACAGGCGAGTTCACAATCTGAAAATATGAAGAAAAAAAATATAAGATGTTTTTTTTTCAAATTAAGTAATAAGCACAGGGCATCATTTGAAAATATTTTGTCTCAAATTGAAGTATGTATATTTTCAGTATATTTTCCCAATGTTATTACATATTCGGATTCCATGTTTGGTTATAAACCTTTTTACCAATTGTTTTTTAAGGGTTGACAGGAATTTCAGCTATTTTTTTAGACGAATGCACAAGTTCACAATATGATTATTTTTCTAAATGTATGATACGATGTTTCTTTGAACTGTAAAAAATGCACAAGGAATCATTTGAAATATTCTGTTTATAAAAACAGTTCTGCCCATAGGGGGAGCTAAAATCTCTCTACCTATAACATCTATTGCAGCATGTCCGTCCTGGGAGAGGGATTCCTTACTCGGTCGACTCTCCCTGAAATTTCTCAATTTTTTAAATCCCGATAAAGGGTTTTTTACTGGGAGTTTTTTTTTCTCAGCCGAGCTAAGGGTCTAAGGGCAGGGTATCATACTGTATGGAATGTAAAGCCCACTGTGGCAAATGTCTATTTATGATATTGGGCTATACAAATAAAACTGATTTGATTTGATTTAGAATCAACAACAACTCAAAGTTCCTCGTAGCTACTTTAAATAAAAAAACAATTTAATCAAAACTGTCAGTACGGAGTTAATGCCACATATTATAAAACAGTGTCTCTCAAACACTGACGGTCTTCTGATGTAAATTTACTGCGGAGTTTAGCATTATAACGCTGAAAAATCAATCTAATAATATTTGAGTTTGTTTTTTGTGAATATTTGATATGTCATTTTTTCGATAGTTTGTTTACCTCTTAAAAGCTGTATAAACTGTGTAATGTTTGAACTGTCTCGTTAACAAGTAACAATAATGTTTTGTCGAACAACAATCAACAATTATAATAGAAGTGTTGTTATTTTTTTAAATGTGTAACTAGTTTTATCACATGAACGATGTGTTACTGTTCATGTGATTTGTGGCAGTTAGAAATGAATAAAAATTGTAATAACGTTTTCTTGAACACTGCATTAAAAACAAACTTCCTAAAATAAATTAATGTTTTTAATTTTTTTCTCAAAGACCCCTAAGTTCTTTCTCTGAATTTTTTTCTTTCGCAAATG
>OX442358.1:31030262-31045262 GCA_949357725.1 Hyperoplus immaculatus | reverse complement strand
AAGTGCTGGTCCACACTTTTTACGTTCGCAGGACTTGGTGTTGCTTTCTGTCCCCAATGTACGGACAGAACAGGGTAAAAAGGCTTTAGTGTGCTCTGCCCCCACTGTGTGGAATACGCTGCAGAAAGACCTCTTGAATTGGTTTCGTTGAATGCCTTTAAGTCGAAAATGAAGGAAATTGAGCTAGACTCTCTAAGTTGTCAGTGTTTTAAATAGGTTTTTTTCCTGGTTACAGAAATGGGTCTATTTAAGATTGTTGCAGTGTGAATTGATTTGCTTTATTTTTTAGTGCTATTTTAATTTGGTCCCTGTGTGTTTGTCTGTAACTGTTTGTCTGTAACTGTTTGTCTGTAACTGTTTGTCTGTAACTGTGGTCCATTGTGCTGCTGCCTGTCTTGGCCAGGTCACCTTTGAAAAAGAGATTTTTAATCTCAATAGGTTTTTTTCCTGGTTAAATAGAGGTTAAATAAAAAATATACGCACACACACACACACACACACACACACACACACACACACACACACACACACACACACACACACACACACATACACACACACCCACATGTATACACACACACACACACAGGCACACATACACACACACCCACATGTATACACGCACGCACACACACACACACACACACACACACACACACACACACACACACACACGCACATGTATACACACACATACATACGAATGCACACACACGTGTTATTTTATTAAATGTCTATCTCCACTGTGTGTTATCTTTGATGGATTTGTCCTGTTGAACTCTGCCTGATAGCAACATGTGGATCCTACATCATCACTGGGTTTTGCTTAAAGGTGCTACGAGGAACTTTCCAATATTTCTGAAACAGTCTCATTTTTCCTCTGATGAGCATAAATGACATGTAACAGCAAACGAGACCATCAGTGTAAAAGGATGCTATTTGTATTTGTCTTAATGCCTTTGCCATGGGTATGCTCACCCAGGAACAACAGCTGGCATGGTAAAAACACTACCGCTTTTGTCCAAAGGGGGCGCTATAATCAACAACAACTGTTCCTCGTAGATACTTTGACAAAACAAAGTTGGAGTTGTCCTGAAGTAACTCTGATTATTTACAACCATGTACTTGTTTGGGGGACTCCATGCAGCTCTGCACGTATGTATTCTGTTTACACTTGATTCTCTTATTTAATTATCATTATTATATATATAATTACTACTTTACATTCCTTTTACTGCCGGGAAGAGTCGTGTCAATAAGAAAATGATCCTCTTAGTAATCACATACTTTCTTAATGTGTGAATTCAAGTTGAAACCTGTTGGAAGTCTTTATAAAACGCTCTCACTTTACTGAGTCATTTCAGAAGCTCCATCATAACAAATAACAACTGCTCTAAAAATGTGGGTTAAACTATCTGTCACACAAAAGGAAAATAAGAACTATAAGATCTGTATATGTTTTTTTCACATTACAAATATAAAATAGCTGAAAGTTGAAGAGGTCCTCAAATTCTCAAAATTAAGTTTATGCTTTTGTTTTGAGTAGTACATACATATAATTTGACCACCTGACTCCAGCTGACCATTTTTATTTTTTTGGTTTGAGTGACATGCAGAGAACGACTGCGGGCGGGAATCGAACCCCGGTCTGCTGCTAGGCCCGGCCCGGGGTGGGGACGCCCTACCAACTGAGCTAAGGGCGCCCCCCCAGCTGACCATTTTTAAGCTGGTTTTATGTTACAGTCCTTACCCCTAGCCCACTTCGGGGACATAACAACTTTTGACAAAAATAAATTTGTCAAAGAGATTTCTTCAGAATTGCTGACAAGACAAACAGACACATTAACTTTACTAACTTTCAAAGTTTCTTTATTTGTCAATTTACACAAGGTATATTGAAATTCATCTTTTCACATCTTCTCTCTCAAGTTCCCACACTCCAGAGGGGGTCAGAGCGCAGGGTCAGCCATAGTACAGCGCCCCTGGAGCAGTTTGGGGTTAAGTGTCTTGCTCAAGGACACAATGGTAGAGATGGTGGGCACCGTAGATGTAATAGCAGCCACCACTAGTTTTACTACAAACACCCTCCTGTCCGGTGCTGGGGATCCAACCAGAGACCTCATGGTTACTGGGAGGAGGAACCAGAGACCTCATGGTTACTGGGAGGAGGAACCAGAGACCTCATGGTTACTGGGAGGAGGAACCAGAGACCTCATGGTTAATGGGAGGAGGAACAAGAGACCTTATGGTTACTGGGAGGAGGAACCAGAGAACTCATGGTTACTGGGAGGAGGAACCAGAGACCTCATGGTTACTGGGAGGAAGAACCAGAGACCCCATAGTTGCTGGGAGGAACCAGGGACCTCATGGTTACTGGGAGGAGGAATCAGAGACCTCATGGTTACTGGGAGGAGGAGCCAGAGACCTCATGGTTAATGGGAGGAGGAGCCAGATACCACATGGTTACTGGGAGGAGGAACCAGAGACCTCATGGTTACTGGGAGGAGGAACCAGAGACCTCATGATTACTAGGAGGAACCAGAGACCTCATGGTTACTGGGAGGAGGAACCAGAGACCTCATGGTTACTGGGAGGAACCAGAGACCTCATGGTTACTGGGAGGAGGAACCAGAGACCTCATGGTTACTGGGAGGAGGAACCATATACCTCATGGTTACTGGTAGGAGGAACCAGAGACCTCATGGTTACTGGGAGGAGGAACCAGAGACCTCATGGTTACTGGGAGGAGGAACCAGAGACCTCATGGTTACTGGGAGGAGGAACCAGAGACCTCATGGTTACTGGGAGGAGGAACCAGAGGTCGGCCACCTCTCCTCTAGGCCATCCTACCACTCTACTACAGTATAACATGAGGCCAGTTGACCTTGTGTTGTCCCTCTGAGTTTGGCCTGAAGTGACTGTTGGATGACGATCATGTATTTGATATATTTCACAAGCAGCAACATCAGGCAGATTACAACACGGACAGGGACGCCTTGTTCAACAGCTGAGACCCCTGTGTGTGTGTGTGTGTGTGTGTGTGTGTGTGTGTGTGTGTGTGTGTGTGTGTGTGTGTGTGTGTGTGTGTGTGTGTGTGCATTTTTGGTCATGAAGGGTGTATTTGGGGGAGTCTGTGTGTGTGTGAAAGAGAGAGTAAGTGTGTGTGTGTGTGTGTGTGTGTGTGTGTGTGTGTGTGTGTGTGTGTGTCTATGCGTGTGCATTTGTGTGTGTCAGTTGTGTGCATGGGGATTTTGCAGCCCCTGCCCTTTTTGTTCTGTATTCCTTATTGCATTTTCTAAACCATAATTCAAACCAGTGCATCAACCTGTCAGCTCACAGTACATCCACGGTACACTCTGTCCAGGAGGTCGAACAAGGGACATTTAACCAGCTCTGGCGGCCCTATGGTGTGACTTAAGGGCCGAAATCAAGCCCTCTTTTTGAATAATGGATTGGATTTATAAAGCGCTTTTCTTCACACTCAAAGCGCTTTACAGGGTTCCAGGTTCCATTCATTCACACACAGTCATACCGGTGGTGGTAAACTACCATAGTAGCCACAGCTGCCCTGGGGCGGACTGACGGAAGCGTAGCTGCCATTCAGCGCCTACGGCCCCTCCGACCACCACCTCAAACATACAGCAGTCATACACATTCCTACGAGGCAAGGTGGGTGAAGTGTCTTGCCCAAGGACACAACAACCATCACACAGTGCACAAGGGCATGGCAGGGATCGAACCGCCAACCCTTGGATCACTGGCTGACCCGCTTTATTGAGATTAAACACTCATTAAAAGATACTGATGAATATGATATTTAAAGTCTACAAAGTTATGAAAAATGCCTAAAATTCTACACATTGCAAAAAACGGTATTCGAGCAGGTACCCCATTTTCATTTCCCCCCCCCCCCCCCGTAAGACAGCCTATGCACTATCTAATACTACCTGTGTTAATGTATGACACATAGGCCCCAGAGTGTCTGTAAATGCTTTACCATACTTAGAAATATAAACAGAGGATAGATAAGAGTAAATATACACGTGTCTCTCTCCACATGGGGTTGACCTTCTTTCCCCGCCAAATTAAGAGCGTGCCAGAAGTCAGGGTTAGGGAAGGATACAAACTTCTTTACTACTCATACTAATATACAACTCTTTTAAAGGGTCACTATACAGTTTCAGAGGAGGAGGATTTGTTTACATTC
Organism: Hyperoplus immaculatus; assembly: GCA_949357725.1. Lineage (NCBI taxonomy): Eukaryota > Metazoa > Chordata > Actinopteri > Uranoscopiformes > Ammodytidae > Hyperoplus > Hyperoplus immaculatus. Next base: position 31,041,055 of record OX442358.1, on the reverse strand, counting down.
ACAGAGCCTGCAGTTAGTTTACTAAACATATTTTCTCTACATGTAATTCTCTTGGTATTGAATATTTCTATCATGATAAATAAAAAGATAAGATTTTGAGGAACCTGGAACCAAACGTAAGACTGGAATATGTTTGTAAACCAAACTGTGGGCCCTGCTGCTGTAAACAACAACAACAGTGAAACAGTAACTTTTCAGGAAGCTTTCTAACTTCAAACAGTGTTCCAGGGATCACATTTTCCTGTGAGGAAAGTTTGTATATTCAGTTAAGAGAATATAACTTAGAAAATGTTTCACTTCTCTGACACACACAAAGTTACACAGTGCACCTATACATGTTCTTAACCCTTTGATGCAAAAAATGGGTCAAAATAAGGTTTTAATTTTCTATATATTTGAAATACACAAGTTAACTTGTTTTTGATAATTGCAAATCCTTATTGAAGTTTTTAATTTTGTAGTTTTTGAATACAATTATTTTGTGTATCAGTGCACCATGAGTAAAAATTAACTCGTATTGATTTGCTATATTATTCCATGCTTGACTATCTTGCTTTTGATGTCCACAAATATTTTTTTTTATTACACACAGACAGTTCTGCAGGACATTCAATACAGAGACAAAAATAGAACACGTCTTAAAAGGATCATAACATTGATTTATGATTTTTTCCTTTGACAAGTTGAGATTTTTTGGTTCAGAGTGTTGATAAAAACAACTAATGTTGAGATAATGTCCATTAAAGATGGTCGTATAGTAGAAATATACAGATAAGGTTTAGTCAAATAAACACTTTGATATACATTGTGGACCTTGGATTTATACTAGTATGAAAGGAGACATGTTATGGAAGATAAATAGACAAAAATCACAAAATTGACCGGCGCGTGAATTTTTTAAATTTTCACCTTAACAATATATATTTTTAATTTGCAAATGAAATGCAAAATAAAACATAAAAGCATTGCCTGAACTCTGCATGGCAACTAAGGCATGGTTAAGGCCCTACTTCACTGGTGGAAATATGAAGGTGTATTGAACTCTGAGATCCTATGTAGTATAAATGTGCAAACATTTTAGAAATCGGTTCATCCTAGCCTGAGAAAAGGCAGAGTGTTTTATGGTCTCACTGTGTAACCCTACATTTTACTAGTGTGACACCACACTAATAAAAATGTAGGGTTAGGATTAACAGGACAGCTGGGCCAAGGGAAGACTGAGGAAAGACTGAGGGAAGAAAAACCTCATTCATTATATTATAAAAGCGATTTTATAATGATAGAACGCCGGTTCTGTAAGGCTGAAGAATTCCTTTAAGGTTATAGTAATACAGTTAGGGCATGTAAGGTATGGTTGGAAGTCTAAGTGAGTGAAGAATCACAATCTCAATAGGCAAGACAAGGCAAGGCAAGTTTATTTATATAGCACAATTCAGACACAAGGCCATTCAAAGTGCTTTAAAGTCATAACCTTAACCTTTTGATTGTGACTGGATGAAGCATTGAAAGAGGGTTGGGTTGAGTCCAGACTTTCAAAGGTCGATTGTATTAAATTGCAACTCCACAGATAACTGGGCAAGATAGATAACAGCTCGACATAAAACAGGCAGGTGAGATTTATGAGCCTTCTCTGAAACATGTCTTCATCACTGTGACACGTTTGAGTTTTAATGATGAGGGAAAGCCTTCAGTGATGGCACATGGATTTTATACCTTCTGCTGAACGTCCAGGTTTTTTTCTTAGCAGTAGAATCAACAACTGAAACTTTTTTGGGCATCTTCTTGGGATTTTTAATTAGAACAAGAAGACGGGATGGAATCTGTCACTTTGTGGGAAAAGTCATGGCAACTTAGCAATTATGTTTGATTCAAGTATTTATTTAGGGGGGCACTCGTGGCACAGTGACACATTACATCTCTGTCTCTACACACTGTGTAATAAAGCGAAAAAAGCACAATTTAAAAAAATACGTATTAATTTGAGGAGCGTTTTCATTGTTTTACTTAAATCTGACATCATCTTTCTCCAAAGAGGTTTATTATGTAACAACGTGGGTACCAGTGTAACTTGAAAGATTCAACTTTCTCTGACCTCCTCTGTTGCCCAAAACATGTAGTACATTTATTTAATTGAGAATGAATATTATGCACACAATTAAACATGTGCTTACAGAAATCTGGGTGGACCCCTGTTTTGACATCTGGCTCATGGAGTTCTCTAATATTTTATAAATGGAGAAAATCTGTTATGAGATTTCAGGGAAAGCAGAGAAGTTTAAACAGACATGTCAGCCTTTCCTTGACTACTGTACTGAAGGGACCTGCATGACACCTCGTTGACTTTTTTATTTTCTGCTTAACACTAACTTGCCTTTAGTTTAAATACAAATAATAATGAGCCCTGTAAAGTAGAGTACGCCATGCTAGTTGTTTATTTTATTTTGGCTTTTATTTTGTTTTTTTTGCACAAACTCTTCAGACATTTTTTGAAATTATATTTAACCTTGTATGGACTCGGAATCTCATTGAGAGACACTGAGGCCAGGTCACCGTGAACCTTACACACTTTTACACTGTCATGCACACACACACACGCGCACACACCCACACACCCACACACATTTACACACATTTACACACACACACACACACACACACACACACACACACACACACACACACACACACACACAGTTAGACACACAGTCACACACAGTTACACACAGACAGGACATTCAATACAGAGACAGAAATAAAACACTTCATGAAATAAATCATGAAGTGAACTGTGCAAATTTCAAGCGTGGAAGTGGAAAGGGAAAAACCCCTCGGACAGTACAGCATTTTATTCGTCATTCTTTTTTATTGTATTGCCAGTTGATTACTCATATTAGACACATATTATTGTCAATATCTTATCTTTTTGCATTCCAAAAATTAAGATGTTGGAGTTAAAATATTTAAAAAAAAAATTTACAGTTTTTTTTAACATAGTTTGGATACAGCCTTTTTTATTATATAAATACAAAACCACTATGTACAGGTCTTAAAAATGTATTTTCTGCATGTTTTTAAGAAGAAAATGTATCATATATAAGACAATTTAACAACATTAGAACAAATCCTTCTGTAATAACCTTCAGAATAGTGCTAAGAATGATTATGGAAAGTTTAGTTGATGTAAGTGATTTAGAAGTTGAGTTATTCAGTTCACTGTATTAAAAAAACTAATGTTGAGATAATGTCCGTTAAAGATGGTTGTATAGGAGAAATATACAGACGCAAACAGACAAGGTTTAGTCAAATAAACACCTGAATGTACATGTTGGACCTTTGATTTATACTAGTATGAAAGAACACATGTTATGGAAGATAAATAGACAGAAAAAAGATGTGTTTTTGCATTGTTGAAAGTATTCAAAGATTCAATAATTGTGTTGCGAATGACTTTCCCTGTATTTGTTAAAGGTTCAGTAAGCAGAATGGTCAGTTTGTGGGCGGCAGTGGCGAAGTGGGTAGGGAGCGCGCCTCTGGTGTGCAGGGTCGGAGGTTCGATCCCCCATCTCCCCGCCTCATGTCGAAGTGTCCCTGGCAAGACACTGAACCCCGAATTGCTCCCGATAGTTAGCTTAGTTAGCTTAGCACCATAGTGCTAAGCCTACCCTGCGTGGTAGCTGCTGCTATCGGTGTATGAATGTGTGTGTGACTGGGTGAATGTGTACAAAAAAAAAACAATGTAAAGCGCTTTGAGTCTGTGATAAACGGAGATATAGCGCTATACAAGTCCATTTACCATTTACCATTTACCAGTTTAGCTAACTTCCTGTCAGTTAGCAGTCCCCTCCCTCGTCCCCACGTTTAATGCACTGCGTCTTCAAACAGCGAGTTATCTGGCATAATCTCAGATAAGTGTGATAAAACATGATAAAAACCATCAAAACAGACAGTGGGAAGGATTTTTACCTGCTCCGCCATTGTAGGCGCATACACATTCACCCATCTGTCGCTCTGCGCTTGCGGCAGTGAGACGGGTGCCGGTTTGTAGCGTTCTGTCTTGTGATTGGATATCAGTTTCGGGATCCCCGAAAAGTTGATTTGCCGATTACATGCAGAGCGGGTGACTGAGAGATTGGCTTTATGAAACGCGCACATTATGTAAGTGATCACTGTATGAACAGAGAGCGATTTCACACTTATATTAACATAAATAAATCGCTTACTTCACCTTTAATGTGCATGTAATACACCATTAAAGAAAACTTGAAACTTGACACAGACGTTTGGTTTCATACAAGAAGTTGAAATGCATGACACAGGTTGTAAACAGCCTGTTCACACTTTCCATCTGTGTGTGTGTGTGTGTGTGTGTGTGTGTGTGTGTGTGTGTGTGTGTGTGTGTGTGTGTGTGTGTGTGTGTGTGTGTGTGTGTGTGTGTGTGTGTGTGTGTGTGAGTTTGTGTGTGTGTGTGTGTGTGTGTGTGTGTGTGTGTGTGTGTGTGTGTGTTTGTGTCCAGAGTCTGAGACTGGAGCGCTGGCAAAAGATCTCTTTTCTATTTTTACATGATTTATGTTTGTGTCATACCGAAGCGAAAGTCTACAACACTATATATATAAATAACTACTAGAGCTGGGTCCAGGTATATTACATAATCAAGACATGCATACAGTGTGTGAGGAGTGCAAAAAAAATCGGTTGTTACCACCCAGCCTAGGCTCTGTAATCGGGCATGTTGCTAGCCACGGTGGGCCTTTTGGATTACATACCAGTTTACAGAGCCTAAGCCGTGTATTAACATTGGATTATTACTTGAGCACACATACAGTACGTGAAGGTAGCAGATCTTGAGGACATATTCACTGATTTTGAGAAAAAAGTTATTTTGACAACAAGCGTTCTCCAGAATCACTGACTACACTTTTATATCACCTATGCACATGGTACTGCTCATTGTCTATCTGTAGAAATGCTACGATATTTCAATGCCCAACATGCAACATACAGTCTTGTTATCAACTAATATTGCTAACAATGGCTAACCCGAGTGGATTGCTATAATACGATGTTGATTGCAATGGCTAAGCCCAAAATTATTGATAAAGAAATGTTTTCTTGTATTTTCCGACTTGTAATACAGTAAATAATAATCTTAATAATCTTTGTAAATAAAAAAAATTGTTCTCAATGTATAATATGCCTGGATAAATAAAGGTAAAATAAAAAAAAATTAATAAAAATACTGGAACACAATCAACTCAAATGTGACGTCACTCCCATTTCAGACCATAATAATAAAATAATAATGAATTGTATCTATAGGCGCCTTGCCCTCTAGATCACCTTACAAAAGACTGACAAAGTTAAAGGAATGCAGCCTGTGAACACCTGTGCAGGTGTGTTGAGGTTTCCCTGTAGATTAGTTGTGACACCTGAATGAAATCCTCTTTGTTTGGTGAACTGGGCGCGAGAGATTTTACCCTGATGATTATTCTGACTGAACAAAGTTTGACGGCTTCACAAATTCTCTAAATAGCAACTAGCTGATCTCATGCAACGTGCAAAATGTGTTTGTTACATCCCATGTCCTATGGAGCCTCTAAAGATGGGCAAAACATATATGCCATATATATATTTATAAAATGTACTTTCTGGTGCGTACCAGACAGTATTTTATTCATTTTTTTGGCCCATGTGACTTTAGGGTGGAGAAAAAGTATTAGGACCACAGGAAATAAAACTAAATAAGAGGAGGAAACGCTTCCCTTACTGCATGGACCAGAAGAGTTGACTTTTTTATTCTCGAAATATCATCTTCATTCTCGATGTGCAAAACATTTTTCTTCTATTTTTTTTCTTTAAAGACATTTGTTTTATGTATTTTATCTTGTTTTTATGTTTGAATAAATATGCACATTGCGCAATATCTATGTAGATTTTTTTTTTTTAAACATTTGTTTGCCCTAAGTTAAATATAAATTATACATGCAGAGCGGTGGTGATAGTCAGTCAGCCTGGAACCTTCCTCTAAAGTTAGACACGGATAAAGTTCAGTCACGTATGCGCTGCCAGTTCACGTGTGTGTGTGTGTGTGTGTGTGTGTGTGTGTGTGTGTGTGCAGCGTCATGCGGCGACGTCTAGGGTTGCGTTAGGTCAGTCGGCCCTTGAGCTAGATTCTCTGCACAGACAATTAAACATTTATAGAGCCAATTTAATAATAATCATGCAGACAAACACATTTGTCACACACACACACACACACACACACACACACACACACACACACACACACACACACATGTATCACACATGTATCACACACACATACACACACAAACTGAAAAGGACTTTGTCCAGTGATCTTCAAAGTCAACATTCAAGTTAAAAACATCCAATATTCCCTCAAGGTCAAAAACAGAGGCTAGTTTATGAGTCTATGTATCTTCCATAACATGTTCTTCTTTCATTGCTAGAATAAATCAAAGGTCTAAAATTCACAATGCAACTTTTGACATTAATATGTTTGATATGATTTTAACTCCATGTTGGCTTTATCCAACATCTAGATTCTTGTTTTTTTTTAAGAGATGCAATCTTTTACACATAATAAGTTAGATATTGCCAAATTGGCAGATTTATTCGGACCTTTCTCGCAAACATTTTTTTTATTCAAATATAATAGTTTTAATGTCAGTAATCAACTGGCAAAATTTCATGATGATATTTATAAGTTAAAAATGTTAAACCCTATCCACCTGCAGTGTCTCGACTTAAAGGAATACTTCACCCATACGGAACCGGCGTTCTATCATTATAAAATCGCTATTATAATACAATGAATGAGGTTTTTCTTCCCTCAGTCTTCCCTTAGTCTTCCCTTGGCCCAGCTATCCTGTTATTCCTAACCCTACATTTTCCCATGTGTGATGTCACACATGGGAAAATGTAGTGTTCTGGCCTTCTGATGCCTGAAAGATTGCGGCTCTATGAGAGATTTAAAGGCCTACTACAGTTGTGATACTGTGCAAAATGTAGGGTTAGACAGTGAGACCATAAAACACTCTTTCTGCCTTTTCTCAGGCTAGAATGAACCGATTTCTAAAATGTTTGCAGATGTATACTACATAAGATCTCAGAGTTCAATACACCTTCATATTTCCACCGGTGAAGTAGGGCTTTAAATACAGTCCTCACAAATGATATCACATGTTCAACTATTATTTTATTGGCGTTGTGAAAAAGCTACAAGATCAACACACACTCCCCATCCCTCCCTACACAATCAAACAGGTGTTATAACAGTGTAAACAAACTGTATGTTATTTTAGCATGCGCCACTTTACAATAGGCGTCCCATATAAACATAGAGGGCTAAATGTCTGTCACTGCCACCGGTAATATGTCCATCATCTCAAGCCAACAATAAATATCTCGTGGGCCACATTTAAGCCTGTTGCCATCTGACCAGTAGATCCCTACATTCACACATACGTATACTCACACACACCCACACACATACACTCACTCGTACGCACTCATGCACGCAAGCATACACTCACTCGTCCTACATACGCATACACGGACGTATGCACAAACACACACACACACACACACACACACACACACACACACACACACACAGATCCTGCTCTCAACTCGTCACGTAATGTGAGGATGAGGACACTTTGCATTGTTTAAAGAGCACCACTTATATCTGACCTACTGACCACCTTCTGCTACTTTTACGTGCTGTGTGTGTACTTAAACAAACCCAGTGTTAATACAGAGTCTGTTAACTGGCTACGATGGAGCCAGTTTACATACCAGTTGTTAACATACCAGTTTACAGGGCCTAGGCTTTGTATTAACAACAGATTTTTTTTTTTCGTTTTATGCATTTTGAAAAAAAAAGTTGAAATGTGTATAATTACTTGACAGTAGACTGCCGTAAAGTTGCAAAAATAGTGAAGGATTGGATTTTTTAAAATCAATAACTCATAAGTAAAACATATTTAAAACCCAAATGATGCATCTTTGCTATGGGCCTAAGGCAGACAGACAGACGGACGGACGGACAGACAGACAGACAGACAGACAGACAGACAGACAGACAGACAGACAGACATTTCAAATATTTTCTCAAGGCTTGTGATCAAATGAAAGAGTTGGAAATGTCAGCATTTCAACAGAAGCTAAACCATTGGTCTGAAGATGACAGGAAAGGTTGTGACACTTTGGTTAACACACACACACACACACACACACACACACACACACACACACACAGATAGACACACACACACACACACACAGATAGACACACACACACACACATATACACTCTAGTCGGGTCACCGTGACACTTACCCACAGTTACACACACACAGTCACACACTCACACACTCACACACACACACACACACACACACACACACACACACACACACACACAGACCATGACACTATTAGCTCATGGCTCTTGTGTGGGTGTCCGGGCAGTTCATTGGCACACTGTACAAACCACTTGGCTCTAATATAAAAGCAGATCAGGAGACGATCGAGCGACGTGATTTGCCGAAAACCGTCACATGACTTGGATCTCAATTGAGAAAGATGTTGACACCTTGAAGGTTATGTAGGGACACTAATTCCCACCAGCATAGCAGAGAAGAGTGTAATATCAGACATACCACACACACACAAACACACAAACACACGCACACGCACACACACACGCATATAGAAATACTCGTGATTCTTTCCATGTGTTAAATTAATTGGGTCAACGAGCTAAAAATACAATTGAAAGTGTTTTTTAGTCCGTCGTAAACAACTTCAAACTGTAGAAGCATGTGTTACTATCAATCAGAAAATACACTGCAGGCAAAAAAAAAATTAGCTTTTCAAGCACTGGTCAATTTAGCGATTTTTGTCTATTTTGCCTCCATAATGTGACGGGAGAATTATTTCCACTGATGTTTTACTTAGACATCTGTGAATTGTATAATGTTGCAAACCTTCTTCTAGAGTTAAAGGCCTACTTCACCGGTTTGAAGTACACAAAAAAAACTTACTTTGTAAATATTACTGTGATGTCTTTTACTGTGACCTCACAGTAATATTTACAAAGTACGTTTTTTTTAACCCTATATTTCTCTTTCTGTGATGTCACGAGAAAGAGAAATATAGGGTTAAAAAAAACACTCTTTCTGCCTTTACTCAGGCTAGGATGAACCGATTTTAATTTTTTTTGCACATTTATACTACATGGGATCTCAGAATTCAATACACCTTCATATTCAAACCAGTGAAGTAGGCCTTTAAGTACCATTTACAAGGAGCGGGCAATAAAGAATGTTTTTGGAAAACAGCTCCTAAGAGTTCATTAAGAGTTTAATTGTTTTATGACCTAACATGTAAAAACGTTTTTCTATAATGTGTTTACCAACTGAGTGTATTTGAGTTGACACTTAAACTGATGTAACAGATGTAAACACATTTAACTGCATATTTTCAGCTGAATCGAATTTAGATTTCTGTTGGTTTTATCTACTTTTATTAAATACGTAAATATTGAGAAGTTTCAGTTCATTTATTCCCACAAGGTTTAACTGATTAAAAAACGCCCACGACACATCTTTCACACTAGTGCAACTCAAAGGTCCAACAAGTACATTCAGGTGTTTATTTGACTAAACCTTGCCTGTTTCTGTCTGTGTATTTCTCCTATACAACCATCTTTAACAGCCATTATCTCAACATAATATTTTTTTTCTCAATACTCTGAACCAAAAATCTCAACTTCTAAAGCGCTTGCATTTACTAAACATTCCATAAGCATTCTTAGCACTATTCTGAAGGATTTGTTCATATGTTGTTGTTCATTAGCCTGCTATTGGTGTATGAATGTGTGTGTGCATGGTAACGTGTAAATGGGTAGAGGTCTCCTTTGAAAAAGATTATCCGGTCTTGATGGGATTTACCTGTATAAATAAAGGTTTAATTTTGTTTTAAATGTTACCCCATTCACGTGCAGTGTCTCACCTTTACCATTACTGGCCCACCCATGATGTCTGTGTACAAGTATTTACACACAGTTTCATCATTCTGGCATCAAATACAACAAGTCAAATAAAAAAATGTTTTTACCATGAGACAAGGAGGGAAACCTGTCTGGCGATGGTGTTGTCGATATGATTGAGGTCATACATTGGTTTCTTACCATGAAAATGAATCTACTGCCGCCATGTTGATAATGTAAACAATGTCAAGTCGGCAAATTCTGTTCGATGTTACATGAATGCATTTATTCTTTTGTTGCAGAAAACCTAAAAGTTGTAAATCTATTATTTTTTCCCCTAAAAATGCCATTTGGAGAACGCCAGTCCTGCCAAGATTAGAAGTAATATACACAATGTAATGTGCAATATCTTACATTTGTTCCATTTCAGCTCATTCACTTTACTTGAACTGCTTAAATTTTCAATAACATTAGAAAAATGGGGTTGCTCTTTGGACTAGTGGTGAATTAGATACACACAGTTCTAAGCATTTTAGCAGATAGTCCAGGTGGTAATGGTTTTATTTCTGATTTATGTGAATACTTCTAAATGTACAAATGAAATAGTACTTATAGCTTTCAGATATTGGAAAAATATTTAAAAATAAGAAATTTTTGGGAGTTACTAGAAAAATATGTAGTATATAAATTAAATAAAAAAGTAAAATAAAATTTAAAAATAATATAAAAAAATATCATATAAAAGTACAACTACCAACAAATTATAATAAAATAAATA
>OX442358.1:31020262-31025262 GCA_949357725.1 Hyperoplus immaculatus | reverse complement strand
ACTATCTTTGTTTATATGCGGATGTATGAGCTTTATTTCTTTTATTTTTGTTATTGTTATTTTACCTTCATTGTTTACCTACTGAATGCACTATGTACAGCACTTTGGACAGTGCAAACTGTCATAAATGTGCTTTTATAAATACATTTTACTTACTTACTTACTTATAACTCACATAGGCCCTTTGGCACAAATCACCCCAACCCCAGAATTTTGGATAATAAGCATGATTCAGCAGTTTAGGGCTGACATTGTGCTAACTGTACAAACTCAAAGTGTAGCATACTTAAGCACTAAAACATGCGTCAAATGTTTTCAAACTTGTCTAAAATTGTACAGACACAATAATCAAAAAACGTTGATCATGAAAATTTTACTTTGAAAGGCAAAACACAGTTTTTTGAGCTTAAATGTGCTTATATCTTATTCCTTGTGTCTCCCTTCTTTACAGGATGAGTCAAATGGATGGCTCTTCTTAAATATGTGGTCACATTTCCAATTTCTTCCACGGTTTTCTAGAAACAAGGGGTGGCACAACTTTCCCACCGGCACAATTCAGGCCACTCTCCCCTATAAGATAATTAATAAATAAAAATACACAAATTACACACAAAAATATTTATTTTTTAAGCAAAGGTAAATAAATTAAATAAAAATCAATTAAAATATAAATAACATTGGATACATATATTAGTAAGTTCTCTATACACCATAATATATCAGTTTTAAAATGCATTGTTAACCTTTCATTACCATAACTGTTGAATTAACTTGGCTGCACATGCTGCTAAATAAACAAAGATTGTATTCTGATGCAATCCTGAGGTCATGTGAGGATTGCTCTTTGTAAAAAGCTACTATCAAGAAGAATAAATACATATCTAATAATATAAACAAATGTAATAAAATCAATTGTACTCAATTATTAAAATAGAATTAATAAACAAAAATAAACAAATTATACAAAAAAATATTTATTTTTAAAGTAAAGTTAAATCAATGAAATAAAAGTTTAAAAATTTTAAATAAAATTGGATACAAATATTAGTAAGGTCTCCATAAACCATATCACCATATTGTTTTATTACCATATACCATGTTGAATTCCCTTGGCTGTGTAAGCTGCAAAATAAATAAAGAATTTATCCTGATGCAATCTTGCTCATAACCCCGAGTCAGGCAGACGAGGTTGTGATAAATATTGTGTGTGTGTGTGTGTGTGTGTGTGTGTGTGTGTGTGTGTGTGTGTGTGTGTGTGTGTGTGTGTGTGTGTGTGTGTGTGTGTGTGTGTGTGTGTGTGTGTGTGTGTGTGTGTGTGTGACCATGTGAAAGTGGCGTGCTCTAGTCTAAAGTCCCTTTGCAAGTGAGTCAGAGGTTCACAGTAGGATTGCACGTATCAGGGAAAACCCCTTTGTATAAAATATTTTAGAATTGCCTTTATCAGCTCAGAAATAGTTGATTCTGATACTCAAATTACAATGACAAATGTACAGGGAATTCTACACATTTTTGGCATTTGTTGAAAATGTTTCCCTTTGTTTTTAACCGGCCTGCGTTTGCCAAATAATGCTGACTTTGATGTTCTGGGGATAATGTTTAACCCACCGCTGAAAAAAATCTATTAAGTAAATAGAACTTTAAAAATAGATTATCTGTAACAACAGCAACAACTGAGAGCAAGAGAAAGGAACACTTGTTAAATAATTTAAAAAGAAATACAAACGAAAAGTTGCATTTATTTGTTATGCATGTAAGCACTTTGAAATTGATATGATATTTGAAGCTAATAATTTACGTGATTCCTTTTTTAATTACTTAATTTTTAGATTTTTTTTTTACAGAACACACACAGACAACTGGAAACAATAAACACAACAACAAGACAAAGGCAAGGCAAGGCAAGTTTATTTATATAGCACAATTCAGACACAAGGCCACTCAAAGTGCTTTACAGGGGCAAGATTAGAATACATAAAACACATTATAAAACATTTAAAAGCGAATAAAAGAGGCAAACAAAATAAACAACTAACATGGCGTACTCTACTTAACAGTTTTCTAAGGACATTGTTTAAACTAAAAGCAAATGTTAAGCAGAAAATAAAAAGTCAACAAGGTGTCATTTAGGTCCCTTCAGTAATGTTATAGTCAAGGAAAGGCTGACATATCTATTTAAACTTCTCTGCTTTCCCTGAAATCGCATAACAAATTTTCTCCATATACAGTGGCTTGAAAAAGTTTTCATACCCCTTGAACTTTTCCACATTGTGTCACGTAACAACCACACACGGACATTTATTGTATTGGGATTTCATGTGATAGACCAACACAAAGTGGCGCATAATTGTGAAGTGGAATGAAAATGAAACATGGGTTTACATTTTTTTTATAAATAAAAAACTGAAAAATGTGGCGTGCAAAAGTATTCAGCCCCCCTGAGTCAATACATTGTAGAACCACCTATCGCTGCAATTACAGCTCCAAGTCTATTGGGGTATTTCTCTACCAGCTATGTACATCTACAGACTAACATTGTTGCCCATTCTTCTTTGCAAAATAGCTCAAGCTTTAGATTCTGCGTCAGATTGGATGGAAAGTGTCTGTGAACAGCAATGTTCAAGTCTTTCCAGATAACTAATACTCAATTGTATTTAGGTTTGGACTTTGACTGGGCCATTCTAACACATGACTATGCTTTGATTTGAACCATTCCATTGTAGATATGGCTGTATGTTTAGGGTTGTTGTCCTGCTGGAAGGTGAACCTCCACCCAGTCTCAAGACTGTTGCAGACTCTAACAGGTTTGTCTGCCCTGTATTTGGCTCAATCCGTCTTCCCATCAACTCTGACCAGTTTCCCCTTCCCTGCTGAAGAACAGGACCCCCAAAGCATGATGCTGCCGCCATGTTTCACGGTGAGGATGGTGTGTTCAGGGTGATGTGCAGTGTGAGTTTTCTGCCACACATTGCATTTTGCATTATGGCCAAAAACTTAAATTTTGTTCTCATTTGACCAGAGCACCTTCCTAAGTTTCTGGCCTAAATGCAAAATGCAATGTGTGGCAGAAAACTCACACTGCACATCACCCTGAACACACCATCCGACCGTGAAACATGGTGGTGGCAGCATCATGCTGTGGGGGTCCTGTTCTTCAGCAGGGTCAGGGAAGCTGGTCAGAGTTGATGGGGAGACGGATTGAGTCAAATACAGGGCAGAAAAAACCTGTTAGAGTCTGCAAAAGACTTGAGACTGGGTGGAGGTTCACCTTCCAGCAGGACAACAACCCTAAACATACAGCCATATCTACAATGGAATGGTTTAGATAAAAGCATAGTCATGTGTTAGAATGGCCCAGTCAAAGTCCAGACCTCAATACAATTGAGAATATCTGGAAAGACTTGAAAATTGCTGTTGACAGACGCTCTCCGTCCAATCTGACCCTGAATCTAAAGCTTGAGCTATTTTGCAAAGATGAACGGGCAAAAATGTTAGTCTGTAGATGTACATAGCTGGCGGAGACATACCCAAATAGACTTGGAGCTGTTATTGCAGCGATAGGTGGTTCCACAACGTATTGACTCAGGGGGGCTGAATACTTTTGCACGCCACACTTTTCAGTTTTTTATTTATAAAAAAAAATCTAAATCATATTCCTTTTTCATTCCACTTCACAATGATGCGCCACTGTGTGTTGGTCTATCACATGAAATCCCAATAAAATAAATGTACTTGTGTGGTTGTGATTTGACAAAATGTGGAAAAGTTCAAGGGGTATGAATACTTTTTCAAGCCACTGTATAAATGAGCCGATTAATGAAATGTAATGTATGTTGTAAGGAACATTTGACACGAGTATTTATCTTCAGTAACTAGAAAAAGTGTTTCCATATCAAATGTATTTTGTTTTGATCTGTGTTGTTGAGTATAACACTGTGGTGAAGTGTGTAGGGCGGTTCGGTCGTCCACTGTGATTGGGTGAATGTGTACAAAACAATGTAAAGCGCTTTGGATCTGTGAAAAACCAGGGAAAGGCGCTACATAAATGGAGCCCATTTACCGTTTACTTGATCAATGCATTGATATACAAGGTGTTCAAAGGCCATCAGACAAATCCCATTAGGTCAACTGTTCACAGTGATTAAGTGCAAACATCACTATATCTCAGTCAATGGCGTCAATTCTTCACACATTCAAAATCTCAACTTCTAAAGCACTTACATCAACTAAACATTCCATAATCATTCTTAGCACTATTCTGAAGGTTATCACAAAAGGAGTTGTTTATATGTTGTCGATTGCCTGATTTGTGGTACAATTTATTTAAAAAAATATGACGCTTGAAAATGCATTCTTTAGACCTGTGCATAGTATTTTTTTGTATATGTATAAAATTAAATGGGGCTGTATCCGAAATCTGATCAGTAAAAACTTTGGACACTACTATGTTGTCAAAATGAAATAAATATTTTAACTCTGGAGTTATCCAACAGTTAGATGTTTGAAGAGAAGCAAATATATTCATAATCAGTAAGATATTGCCAAATTTGCATATTTATTCCAACATTTCTGAAGAAATTGTAATACAAAAAATAATTGTTTTAATGTCAGTAATCAACTGGTGGGGTTTCATGATGACATCTATATGGTTAAACACATTACCCTGTTCACATGCAGCGTATTGCCTTAATCTAAACAAGTTAAAACATGTATTTTAACTGAAATCTTTTGATATAGCATATTTTGGAATTGATAATGTTTGGCCTTGCGGGGACATAGCTACGTGTTGTGTTTTTAATGTCAATTTGATTGTTTTTTTCTTTTCATTTTTTGTTCTATAATAAAATTGCCTTTGATTTTACTTATTTCTCTTTCACTTACATTTGGTGTGTGGAGCACGTTGTAAGTGCTAAATAAATAAAGCCTTACTTACTTACCTTCGCTTCTTACTTCCTTCCTTATTTACTTACTTACTTACCCTCTTACTTACTTATTTACTTATA
>OX442358.1:31010262-31017762 GCA_949357725.1 Hyperoplus immaculatus | reverse complement strand
GGTCATTGATTGTTGAAAAAAAAACACAGAAAACTAAAGGTTTTTCAAATGTCTAAATCAAATCTCTCTCCCTCTCTTCCCCCCCTCTCCCTTGGCCTCTCTCCCTCCCCCTCTTTATCTCTCTCCCCTCCCCCTCTCCCTACCCCTCTCTCTCTGCCTCTCTCTCTCTCTCTCTCTCTCTCCCTTAATATTAAGTTGAGAGACTGCAAGGGAATAGGTTTAAATGTTCAACTTAAATTAAAGTTTTGCAAAATTCTAAATCTCTCTCTCTCTTTCCCTCCCTACAGTGTCCTACGCTCTTTCAGCCCCTCCGCGATGCCCGGCCCAGTTATCCAAATGGACATGGCCATGCGCTTCTACATCAGCCACTCTTCTCCGCCTCCTCTCCGTGGCTTTCTCAGCTCCTACGAAGACCTGCACAGGGCCAAAAACCTCGTCAACCAGTCCAACAATGTCACCGCCGTTTCCCGCAACACCTCCTCCCACAAGAAGCAACAAGATCTCTACAAACCCTTACGGCCGTGTCTGAGCAAAAATGTTGACGAAAGGGACGAATGCGTTGCCTGGAACAAATCCTGCAAGAAACGGGTGGTTTTCGCGGACACTAAGGGCATGTCACTCACGGCCATTCACGTCTTTTCGAAATTTGACGATGAGCCGTATCAAAACATCAACAAGCGTGGTGGCGGTTGTGGGATCATGGAGGACTTGCAGTTTGATATGACCGACCTGGAACAAGCCACAATGGATCTTAAGATTAGCTCGGTGCGTAGCCTAGCGCTCGATTTCAAACAACCCTCCGCCGACTACTTGGACTTCCGGAACCGCTTGATTCAGAATTCCGTTTGTCTTGAGAACTGTTCGCTGCAGGAACGATCCCTGACCGGTACCGTTAAAGTTCGTAACATCGGGTTCGAGAAGGCGGTGAAGTTGCGGGCTACGTTCGACTCGTGGGTCAGTTTCACGGACGTCGAGTGCACCTTTATGAATAACATCTACAGCTGCCAGGACTCAGACACTTTCGCCTTTGTCCTGGAAATGCCCGCGCAAATCCCGCCGCAGAATCGCGTGGAGTTTTGCATCTGCTTCACAGTTAAGGACCAGATTTTTTGGGACAATAACGACGGCAAGAACTATGTCCTCAAGCACGTGGGCTGGAACGGGGAGGACGTGAACAAACCCAGGATGATGAACCAGAGTCCGGTCGAGCAGAAGAAAATCTCAGAGCACCAGAAAAATTGCATCGGCGGTGGAGTGAAAGTGCTCGAGTTGGATTTCGACCAGTTCGGAAGTCCGCGAATGTCCAGTGGACTTTTCCCCGGTTGGCAAAGCTGGGGTCAGATCGATAGCGCGGTGCCTTACTGGTGAAACACACTATAACATTTAAGTCTAAACTTGAATGTTTGACAAAGAAAATGTATAAAGATAACCGATCCCACGAAAAAGGGCATTCGGTGTGAGGCCGGATGTGGGGTTTGTGAGCTCAGATTGGACTCAGTCACCAACTCAAAGTAAAAGCAAACGACTTTCAATTTTTTTTTTTCTTTTTTTTTTTTTCTTTTTTTTTTTAAGCAAAGAAAAATGCAGAAAAAAGCGAGATACCTTGACTGTATTATGCTCAACTGACATGCTTGTTTGCTGTTATATGGTCATCTGAGCTACTTGATGACGTGAGGTTTATGGTTGGAGTACAAGGGATTTAAAAAAAAAAATGGGTTGAAATGATGATCTTTCACAAATTTTTTTTTTTTCACAATTTTGTAAAATATCATTGTGCCTTTGCTTAGTTCCAGCCCCCACTAAGAATGACAGACTGTTTGTGTGGAAGATGCACTGATTGAGATGGCCCTTCTCAATGCGATGTCTGTGGGAAAAAAACTAAAAGAAGTATAGTGGATAACGGAGCTGGCTTAAGTCCTTCATATTGAAGGTACGAGTACGAGGAGTGCACGTGGACAAAATACATCCTAAAATAATGAAACAGCAAATTCATTTTAAATGGGAAACAAATGCACACTAAACTTTTTTTTTTTTTTTTTTTTTTCTTGCACCTATACCTCCAGAGAGATTAATTTAAAAATACATGATTTCAAAAATGGCCTTGATTTTCTTGAAACAATTTGAGTCATGCATCCTTTTATCCCCCACCCCCTCCCACCCCTCTTCATGTATTATAGGCCTATTGCACATATCTGTCAGATGAAAAGAAATAAAGTATTTGGATGATGTAATGTGATTTTTTTTTTTTTTTTTTTTTTTTTTTTTTTTTTTTTTTTTTGAGGTGAGTTTGTTAAGTATGTGAGTGAGCTGCTATCTCTATGTGTGTACGCTGCACGTGATTGGTCGAATGGAAACAGGAAATGAGTTTGGAAATGTGTGTACATGGTTACGGTTATGTCAAGAAGGGAAGGATGTTGATGTGTAAAGTTCGAATGTTTTGCTTGATTTTATTTTCAACACAAAAAGTGCAATTATATGATGATGAGTATGTTTGGCTGGAATTGAGATTTCTTTCCGAAATTGAGATATTTTTGGAAAATAATCAATTTTTTTCTTTTCTCTTTTTACTGTTAAGAAGAAGTCGATTGCCCCCAGCATTTTGTGTTTCACTTGAAGGTGTTTGTGTTTTGCTGTCATACACCATGTTTCTCTTTCAGAAATAAATTTCTATATTTGTGCTAAAATGTTCATGTCTCCTGACCATTCTTGTTTTAAAATACAGGTACTAGGCAGCCATTTTATTTATTTCATACACACTACAACCAAAGCTAATAATAAGTTAAGACACTGCAGGTAAATAGGGTTAAATGTTCAACTTAAATATGGAAATATTCAACTTACTGCATTCATTTGAATGTTTTTTTTATTTTTTAAATTTACCATTCTTGTTTTAAAAATAGTTATCCCTTGTATATACACACACTACACACACTACGCTAATATTAAGTTGAGAGAATGCAAGTTAATAGGGTAAACATGTTGTACTTAAAAATGCATTATCCAACTAACTGAGTAAATTTGCATCTCTCGTAAAAATAAATGTTGTATAAAGATGTTAATGCTGTTAAAATCTTTATTTAATTTTAATAACATATTAGGGTCCAAAGTTTTTTTACTGAACAGATTTTGGATACAGCATTTTATTCATTTTATACATCAAAAAAATATTAAAGGTCTTAAAACATGCATTTTCTGGCATGTTTTTAAAAAGGAAATGCCTCATAAATCAGACAATTAACAACATATGAACAAATCCGTCTGTAATAACCTTCAGAATAGTGTTGAGAATGATTATGGAAAGTTTAGTACATGTATGTGCTTTTAGAAGTGGAGTATTCTCTCTTTGACGTATTAAACACACACATATAAACACACTTCCCATGCCAGGAGTCAGAGGTTAACTCATTATATAATACTCCAGTCTTGTTACTGTGTGACCAGTCATCAGTGGTCAGTTTATGTGCACCGACATTATGCACTCATGCATGCAAAAGCTACTGTAGTGAGAAAATGAGCTCATGAGGCTGTAATAATCAAGCAAAGAGTATGTAATCAAACAACAGAGGCTTCATTTTATTTTTTATTAAACCTTTATTTCACCAGGAAGGTCCCATTGAGTTACAGTAACTCTTCTCACAGGGAGTCCTGGCCAAGACAGGCAGCAGAAAAGAAGTTGCAGAATTTGCACAAGGCCACACACACACGCACAAACAAAGTACACCACAAGTGACACTATAATGCTAAAATTACACTTCATAACAGGCTATATAAAAACAAGCTAATACATTTATGTTCCTGGATCCTGTAAGAACATGGAGGTCCATCCGACCCAGCAAGCCCCAAGGTGGCTTTCAGAGAAGAATAGCCCGGAACAGTTCAGGGCTCAGGTGTCTTATCCTGGCAACAACAATGGCTTCAGTTCACCATAACAATGAACTGCTTTCAATTGGCCAGTCATGTGAGGGGGGAGGGGGGGCAGTGGGGGGCAGTTTGAAGATACAGCCGGGGGAGTTGAGCAGTTAGTTTAGAATTAAACAACATGCAATATATCTCATTACACTTACAAGTCTATACAAGATAAATACAATGTTTCTTATTGCAGATAGAAGCATTCTAACATTTGAGTCTGGCTATATATCATTATATAGCCGTTACACTACCAACTCCCACTCAGCACTCACAACACATTACGTTTTGCACATATACAACTACCTCTGAAATATTCAATTCTACATGCGAATAGACCGTGCACATACAAACAACTTAATGCATTTGGACTTATTTTACACAATAGTCTTTAATTTGGAAGATCCTTCAATAGATATAAATTAAGAGCTACAGACAGTTGACAACAAGCTTTTACAGTTAAAGGGTCACTATGTAGTTTCAGAGGAGGGGGATTTGTTTACATTTGCAGATCCTGCAGTTAGTTTACAAAACATATTTACTCCAATAGTTCTATACTTATAAATCCCAACAAAATTATCTTGAGGAACCTGGAACCAAACGTAAGACTAGAATATGTTTGTAAACCAAACGGTGGGCCCTGCTGCTGTAAACAACAACAACAACAGTGAAACAGTAACTTTTCAGGAAGCTTTCTAACTTTAAATAATGTTCCAGGGATCACATTTTCCTGTGAGGAAAGTGTGTTTATTCAAATAAGAGAATATACCTTAGAAAATGTTCACTTCTCTGACACACCCAAAGTTACACAGTGCACCTTTAAGTAGTGCAATATTTGGTATGACTTTGCATTTTTTCTTTTCAATTGTCTATGTGCTCTGCTGTCTGTTCTAGATTGATATTCAACTTGAAGAATGCTCACTCCCTTTCCTCTGGCAAGCACAAAGGAAGGACCGCAGGCTGGATGGCTAAGGCCTTCTGATGCCTGAGAAAATTGCTGCTCTATGGGAGATTGAAAGGCCTACTACAGCTGTGATACTGTGCAAAATGTAGGGTTAGACAGTGAGACCATACAACATTCTTTCTGCCTTTTCTCAGGCTAAGATGAACCGATTTCTAACATGTTTGCACATTTATACTGCATAGGATCTCAGAGTTCAATACACCTTCATATTCCCACCAGTGAAGTAGGTCTTTAACTCTTTGGGTAGAGGCTTAACTATGTTGTTTTTCCGGTGGTATTCAAAAGCACTTAGCAGTAGCGTGGTTGATAGCTGGTATTTTACCAAGTTACCATGACGGTAATTGCAGTAATTGCGATCTCGGAAGAGGAGATATATCTGGAGAATTTTGATAGTTGTGAGTTCTTTTTAGACTTGATTTTGGTTTTGTTGACGTTCCCAAAAATGGTCAAGAGAGGAGAACAGCACATTCATACAACATGCCAGCAAACTTTTATTTAAATATTTTTTTTTTGGTATTTTTCGCCTTATTAGACAGATTTGGAGAGACAGAGTTGACATGGGGCAGAGAGGGGAATGACATGCAGAGAACGACCCGGGCTGGATTCTAACCTGCTGTGAGACTGTATGGGGGGAGGGCTCTTACCCCCGCCCCCGACATGCAGGCAAACATTTAAAACACAACACCATAAAAAGTAGCAACAGAATCACGCCCACAAAGACAATAAGAGGAAGCAGATGTAACCAAGGGAGCAATTACAAATTCCAGTTGACTAAGCCTCCTAATAAAACCTTTTAGTATATTTGTATTTGCCCTAATCCCTGGGCAAGACAATGTGTTTGTGAACGGGTGAATGTTTACAAAACAATGTAAAGCGCTTTGAGTCTGTGAAAAACCAGGTAACGGCTCTATACAAGTGGAGTCCATTTAAGATTTAGTGATGAACACACAGTATAGGTACATGTGTGGGAGTGGCAGACACCTCTTCAGACTTGTATGAAAGCCACGCCCAAAACAAACTTCAAAAACATTATTAGAATATTGCTGAATCTGAAAATAAAAATGGAACAAATGAATAAACCCGCCCTGCTCCTAACACTTCTAACCGTGAGGCTTATTGTGGAAAATGGAAGAGTTGTTTCCATATCAGCTTTCTAAAGACAGTGTTGTCCTGAAGTCAACCCACACCCCGCCCCGAGGCCCTTACAGCCCCCCCCCCCCCACACCCCGCCCCGAGGCCCTTACAGCCCCCTCCCCCACACACACACACACACTCACACACACACACACACACACACACAATAGAACCACGTTCCTTTGATGCCTATAATTTCCTGCTGGCTCAACGTTAACATAAAATAAAACGTTGTCTCCACCCCTCTCTGTCTATCTGGGTTTCATTGCCTGAGCAGTCGTACATGTAGGTATGTGTGTTTGTACAGTAGCATCCACTATCTCTGTCTTTTCTATTTCTCTCATGCATGCACACACTCACACACACACACACACACACACACACACACACACACACACACACACACACACACACACACACACACACACACGCAAGCATGCTTGCACACACACACACACACAGTCTCTCTCTCACACACACACACACGCAAGCATGCATGCACACACACACACACACACACACACACACACACACATCTCATTTCCTCTTCTCTGGTTGGTTCCCCTTGTTGACATTCCTTCCTGCTTTCTCTGTTACGGGAAATCTAAAAGGTATGTAAGCAAAGAAAGACGGAAATAACAAGTCATTTAACTAAAGGTTGGATGGACAGACAGACAGACGGGCGGGCGGGCGGGCGGGCGGGCAGATAGATAGATAGATAGATAGATAGATAGATAGATAGATAGATAGATAGATAGATAGATAGATAGATAGATAGATAGATAGATAGATAGATAGAAGGATGGATGGATGGATGGATGGATGGATGGATGGATGGATGGATGGATGGATGGATGGATGGATAGATAGATAGATAGATAGATAGATAGATAGATAGATAGATAGATAGATAGATAGATAGATAGATAGATAGATAGATAGATAGATAGATAGATAGATAGATAGATAGATAGATAGATAGATAGATAGATAGATAGATAGATAGATAGATAGAAGGATGGATGGATGGATGGATGGATGGATGGATGGATGGATAGATAGATAGATAGATAGATAGATAGATAGATAGATTGATAGATAGATAGATAGATAGATAGATAGATAGATAGATAGATAGATAGATAGATAGATAGATAGATAGATAGATAGATAGATAGATAGATGGCATCGAGTTAAGATCCAAATGTTTAAGAAATCGTCAGAGGGAATTCAAATGAATGCATGTTATGCAGATATTAGTAGTTAGACATTGAGATAACCTTTCCCCAGCCTGGTCCATTAAACCATTACAGAGGGAAAGGCTCAATGAGATAATGTTGATAAACTGCCAGTCACACCTCAGACAATGGAGGACTGTGTTTCTCTCAAAATTCATGCCACATGCTTGATTACTTCTTTGCCAACCCCACTGTAATGCCTTCCAGCTGCATTTAGCATCAACCAGTTACACATACATGGGACCCACCGTCGCTGAT
>OX442358.1:30982762-30985262 GCA_949357725.1 Hyperoplus immaculatus | reverse complement strand
TACCTAGAGCTTACTAGTATAGAGCCTGGGTCTGTTGAAGGTGCGTTGCTGTTTTTTAGGCTGTGATAGCCATATGATAGGATAGGATCTGTAGAATCAGCATTGACACTACCTGGAGCTTGTTTGTACAGAGCCTGGGTCTGTTGAAGGTGGCTATGCTGTTTGGGCTGTGGTAGCCATGTGATAGGATAGGGAAAGTAAAGTAAGTAAGTGAAGAAGTATGTTTTTGTTTATTTAAAATGTTTTCTTTTTACAAAAAGGTTAAAAGTGGACGTCATCATGGAAATCGATGGACAACCAAGAGAGAGAGAGAGAGAGAGAGAGAGAGAGAGAGAGAGAGAGAGAGAATAAAACTTATATTCATTCACTTGATGTAATGGACCGTGTTACAGCCCGTCACCTACAGCCTCTAAAGGGAATGTTTACAGTGAGGAGGTGACGCATACACGAGCAGCAAGTTAAAGACTCAAACAGGTGGATGTGACATAAGCTGAGAAGGATCAAATTAGCTGGATGAATGCCAGTCAGAGCAAAGGCAAACTATGTATATAAAGTGTGTGAGTGTTTGTGTGTGTGTGTCAGGCAGTTCATGACATCCTCAGCTGATCTGAACATGTGCTGATGTTATCAGAGAATGCAAAGAGACAGAGAGAGAGAGAGGGAGAAAGAGAGACACAGACAGACAGACAGAGAGAGACAGAGACAGACAGACAGACAGACAGTTTACATCAGGTTTTAAACATTATTCATGCAACATAAATTAAGTTAAAGACTAGGAATATACACAACAAACATAGCTAATGTAAAATCTAAGATGTGTGGCCTGGTGGAGTCACCTTCACTATATACTAAACCAAACACATCTGATGACTCAGTTTGACCTTATGTTGCACGTGTTGGTTGAAAGTAAATCTTGCAACATGCAGTGGATATGAGAGAGCTGAATGTGAATACACATCCAACAGCATGGCTTCACGTGACCCCAAATATATATATATTAGCATGCTGTTACCACGTTACACAAGGACCAGAGCAGCTTCTATTTATAAAGAATATAGAATAAAATAGAATAGAATATACTCTATTTGAAAAATAGTATGAAATAGCTAATAAAATAAAGTTTAAAAGTGCAGTGTGTAATATTATATCATCAAGAAAGTTCTACAAAGTTCTAGAATGCAACGCCCCCTGGGTAACCCCAACCCTTATAATAACAGAAGCTACAGTGGCCTTCAAGGACAAGAACAACTCTAATTTTTAAACAATGCACCTGATGACATTCCAACTATGACACTTTCAAGATGGCGGCACTAGGCCTTGGTCCAAAATATGCAGAAATATGGACATATATGAGACCCTTTCTAAGGGAAAAAAATATATTCAAAACATTTTTTTCAGCTATTATGCACTAAATTAAATGTACTTATGGATATTATAATTACTTTCTACAAAATCTGCTAGGAAATAAAACCCAAAATTCTACACACTGCAGGTTTAAAAGCGTAGTGTAAAATATATAGCTGATATATCGCCAGTGAAAGCAATTTGGTGTATGGTGCATCATAAAAACAGACAAGACAGAAATGGGTGTGTGCTGAAAAAGAACAGGTGTTAAGACACAGTCTCGGGCCTCTGTAAACGGGCATGTAAACATAAGGCGCCCACCGTAGCTGAAGCAACAGGCCCATTTACAGAGCCTAGGCTGTGTATTAGCGCTGGATATTGTTTCACTAACACACAGTACAGACAGGTAGCGGATCATGAGGAGATTCACAGTATTTTGACATAAAAGGATTTTGACAACAAGAATGACTGACTGCACCTTTAACCTGCTTAACAAAAGACCACACATGCGCTGGAATGCTGAGAGGAAACCAAATGAGGAAATAAAAGTGAAAACCAAAACAAACTTGTACCGTAAATCAACCGTTATGAAACAACCATGTTTTTGCGGCGGCCACAGTTGAGTAGTTAGGTGTCATTTGTAATCAAAACAGGTTGAAACATGATATGTGTGCTTTGGTGCTGTTGGTGTAGTGGTTGTTGTTGTGTGTGTGTGTGTGTGTGTGTGTGTGTGTGTGTGTGTGTGTGTGTGTGTGTGTCTGTGTTTGTTTGTGTGTGTCATGTCATTCCCCTCTCGAACCCATTTCACCTCTGTCTCTCCACACTGTCTACTAAGCGAAAAAAACAATGCCAAAAAAAAAAAAAAGTTTTGTTTACAGTAAAGAATGCTGTTTCCAACTGTAGGCCAAAGTGCCATGGTGTACGTGCTCTGGAATCAACTTCAGTCTGGTTCCAAGCGCACAAATCATGTCAGACATAATGACATAACCAGACGGGAAGCAATGATTGATGGGCGCTAATTAATGTGTCATAACATTGGCACACCTCACATCATATTATTTCATTGTGGAACTCCCTACCGATAACTATTAGAGAGGCAAGATCTAATTTTTCCTCTGATGATCATAAATTACATGTAACAGCAAACAAGACCATC
>OX442358.1:30972762-30980262 GCA_949357725.1 Hyperoplus immaculatus | reverse complement strand
TGTCAATCGTCTGTTGCACCACACAGTAAATTCACACATTTTCCCGGATGAACACACACACACACACACACACACACACACACACACACACACACACACACACACACACACACACACACACACACATACACCCCTCATCAGGGTGATGACAGCCTTTGATTACAGGTTGGTTCAACACACAGTCACAAGCAGAGCTGATGAAAGAGAGTCTGTGTTGTAAAAGGCCTACTAACGTCCTCCCTCCCACATACTCAACATGTACAGCTCGGGAAAAAATGAAGAGACCACACCAAATGTTCAGTATCTCTTGTTTTACTCTTTAGAGGCATATGTTTGAGTGTAATGAACATTTTGATTGTATACTATAAACTACTAACAACATTTCTACCAAATTCACAATAAAAATGTTTTCATTTAGAGCATTTTCAATAAGTAATGTAGAGATAAAGATTTAAGAAAAATCCATACTGGGGCTGTATATACTACATACTGTCTACTTAACCATCCATTGTGTCTGAGGTTTGTCGTTTGACCGTTTACACTGAAGTCTACAGAAGCCTCTCTCCGCACTCGTAAATAAAACATTGTTCATAACAAATGTATTTTTACATTTGGTCTATATTCTCAATGTAAAGACTTCCAGAAGAAGGTTAATACAAAAGAGTAAATAAATAAATTTTCTACATTATGCACAAATGGAAAATTCTGGATTTGAATTACATTTCTTCAGTCTATATTTTAAAGCTGCAGTGTGTAGAATTGTGGGTTTTATTTCCTAGCAGATTTTGTAGAAAGTAATTATAATATCCATAAGTACATTTAATTTGGTGCATAATAGCTGAACAAAAATGTTTTGAATTATTTATTTTTACCTTATAAAGGGTCTCATATATGTCCATATTTCTGCATATCTTGGACCAAGGCCTAGTGCCGCCATCTTGAAAGTGTCATAGTTGGAATGTCATCAGGTGCATTGTTTAAAATTTAGAATTGTTCTTGTCCTTGAAGGCCACTGTAGCTTCTGTTATTATTCTAAAGGGGTGGGGTTACCCAGGGAGCGTTGCATTCTAGAACTTTGTAGAACTTTCTTGATGATGTCATATTACACACTGCACCTTTAACAGCAGGTCACACTGAGACCAAAGTCCCTTTACACTGTTGTACTGAAAGACAAATACTATTATCAAGTGCTGGAAGTTTGAATGACTGTGGGTCTGTTTCTATTGTTTTTGGATTGGAGTCAAAATGTCGCAATATGAATATACGGTCATCTTTACATTTCAGTTTTGGAGCTTTCAAAAAACTTTAATTTTATCCAAGAAAAAATCAAGCATACAACTAAATATATCAACTTGCTTTGTTCAGATTTTAATTTTTTAAAGATATTTTTTGAGCATTTTTATGCTTTATTGACAGTTCAGAGAGACAGAGGTGAAATGGGGCAGAGAGGGGAGTGACATGCAGAGAACGACCGCGGGTGGGAATCGAACCCGTGGTCTGCTGCTG
Organism: Hyperoplus immaculatus; assembly: GCA_949357725.1. Taxonomy (NCBI): domain Eukaryota; kingdom Metazoa; phylum Chordata; class Actinopteri; order Uranoscopiformes; family Ammodytidae; genus Hyperoplus; species Hyperoplus immaculatus. The sequence continues at coordinate 30,978,756 of OX442358.1, read as the reverse complement.
GGCCCGGCCCGGGTGTGGACGCCCTACCAACTGAGCTAAGGGCGCCCCTTTTGTTCATATTTTTACAATTGTGTTTGATCAGTAATGACTTCCCTAAGCAGCAAAGAAAAAAACCATCAGACAATTTTTGTGAAATGACATATTTTGATAAAAAGTAAAAGCAGATTGTATAGAGATTATATGGAATACAAGAAGCGAATATAATACATATTTTATTGTTTTTTACTATGGAAAAGGGGTAGGATTAAATAAGTGTATACTTCTTCCTGCTCCTTTTCAGGCATATCACATCAATACAGATAATTTTTTTAATTTTTTTAATTTTTGTGAAGTCATTTTAACATACATTTTGTTTATTGTATTGTTATGCTTTTCATTTTGTTTTGTATTGTTTTTGATATGTCTGAAAACAAAAATTAAAAAGCAGATTGAAAACCATCTACAATGAGAGCTTCTTGTGTGTTGTAAATGTGAAAGTAGTTCTGGTAATGGTATCACGATCATCTGTGTGTAGAAGTGTAGATCGTGTCACGTCCTGTTTAGCTGCTGCTCGGAATTTAGGCAGAAATGACTTAATAACCGCCACACTTTATTTGTGTTTTGCAATGTGTAAACTGTCAGTGTGAAATGGGTGTCGACAGTGTTACACATTATGCAATTAAAGGATGATCAACACTTTGAGTATGATGGTTGATGTGCAGGATGGAACGTAGGCCATGTTTTGAGCTGTTGACACTCTTGGCTACAAGTTTGACCTGTAAATTAAGTGATGAAATTGCATGTGAGCTAATAATTAAACCTGCAGTGTGTAGAATTGTGGGTTTTATTTCCTAGCAGATTTTGTAGAAAGTAATTATAATATCCATAAGTACATGTAATTTAGTGCATAATAGCTGATTTTTTTTTTACATTATTATTTTTTCCCTTAGAAAGGGTCTCATATATGTCCATATTTCTGCATATTTTGGACCAAGGCCTAGTGCCGCCATCTTGAAAGTGTCATAGTTGGAATGTCATCAGGTGCATTGTTTAAAATTTAGAATTGTTCTTGTCCTTGAAGGCCACTGTAGCTTCTGTTATTATTCGAAAGGTTTGGGGTTACCCAGGGAGCGTTGCATTCTAGAACTTTGTAGAACTTTCTTGATGATGTCATATTACACACTGCACCTTTAAGAGTTGTTAGTAATAATTTAAAGTTACTCTCTGTCACATTTAGCTCTAGTTTATTGTCTGTTAAGTTCCTTTTGATAATAGTGAAGTATGCAAGATTGAAATTTAGCAAAAAAAAAAAAGTTGCATGGTTCGTTAAAGTAATGAGATACCATATATAGGCCTATGTCACACTTCCTGCTTCCGGTGTCCATGGGAACGCGAAGTAGGGATATAGAACTTCCGGTCGTTTCTAGCTATAACAACAACAATGGCAGCCTCCGTCCGCAGTTGTTGTTGTAGTGTACCTTGCTGCTCTACATCGGGACGTAGACAGCCATACCTCAGCTTCCACGCTTTCCCGAAGGATGAATTACTCCGCAAGGCTTGGGTGAGGCTAATAAAGAGAGATGAGGGGCCTTCTTTTATAATTCGCAAGGGCAGCACTTTCGTTTGCAGTCTACATTTTGAAAAGGAGAGCATCTGTGTCTCGAAAAGTGGTCGGAAGAAGCTTGTAGCCTATGCTAAACCAACCCGGTTTCCCTGGAACAACTGGGGGGAAGATCGGACCCGTCAGTCAGTTTTTGAACGTGTAAACACACGCCTAGGAAAAGCTGTTAGCGAGTCAGCTGCGGCTGAAGACAACCAACGCTCTGACGCCGACATGGAAAATTACGAACCTGTCTCAGACCACAACTACGGCCGCGCGGGGTTTGTGGATGTGGAGGATGATGCTGCTGCTGCTGCCCAGAAAATACGGCTACTGGAGGCTAAAGTGCGAGATCTGGAAGTCCAAATGAGGGACCTGACCTGTACACTGACCATCAACAGGTACTGTGCTACGGACGACGAATTCCGATTCTACACCCGCTTTCCATCTGAGAGAGTGTTTTGGTCCTTTTGGAAATCCGTAGCCCCGTCAGCTTCCAGGTTAGTCTACTGGAGTAGAGCCCAGAGATCAACTGATGTCATGGGACTGGAGAAACCCAGCCCTAACAGGAGACTACAACTGGTTGATGAACTCTTTATCTACTGCTGTCGCGTTGCTGTTGGGATGAAAGAAAAGGTGATAGCAGACATATTTGGAATTAGCACCACCACTGTGAGCAGAGTCATCATCACATGGACAAACTACCTGTTCCTTGTCTTGGGGTCAGTGCCAATTTGGATTACAAGGGAACGAGTGCAAGCAACAATGCCATCAAAATTTGCCCAGTACTGTCCTAGCGTGCGAGTGATTCTAGACTGCACAGAAATCAGGTGTGAGGCACCTTCATCACTCACTCTCCAGTCTGAAACATTCTCCCACTACAAGAACACCAACACCTTCAAAGGTCTGATTGGCATTGCCCCATGTGGAGTTATCACATTCATTTCTAAGCTGTACACTGGTTCCATATCAGACAGAGAAATCACAGAGCAGTCAGGAATCCTTCGTCTACTTCAGCCTGGAGACGCATGCATGGCTGACAAAGGATTTCTAATCGACAAGATGCTTTCTGAAGTTGGGGCCACCCTCATAATGCCACCATTTAAAAGAGGAGCCAGGTTCACCAGAGAGGACACAGAAAAAACCCAGAGTATCGCCCGACTTAGGATCTTGGTGGAGAGGGCCATCAGAAGGGTTAAAGAATATCACATCTGGGACACAACCATTCCTCTGACACTTTCAGGCTCTGTCAATCAGCTGTGGGCAAATTGTTGCTTGATGTCTAACTATCAAGGCCCATTAGATGTGAAGGGTGATATCCCAGTTTGACACATTAAAACCAGATGAAAACACACGACAGGATTATTTTTCAAATGTTTATTACATTTACAGTAATGTGTTTCCAGTTCCTTGTTCAAAACTGAGCATACATATTTACAGATAAAGTGTGTGTGTGTGTGTGCGTGCAACATGCATATCCAAAGGCGGATATTAATGTATGTGTACCAAGTTTCATCATAATCCATCCATTTTATTTAAAGCCACAAATGAGAAAAAATCAGGGGATCACAAAATCTTGTAGGATTCATCTGAACTGTAAGCCAATCCAAATATTATCATTTATCATTTCCAGATCAGCTAGCATAACCGGAAATAACTTTTGTAGAGAAATTTTAAATTAGCCATAAGTCTATTTCAACATATTTATTGTGGTTGTGCCATGCCCATCAGGATCCTGAAAATGATGAGTCGGCTATGGTGGAGCATTCACATTAAAGCCAGAATAGGTCTATGTCACACTTCCTGCTTCCGGTGTCCATGGGAACGCGAAGTAGGGAAATAGAACTATAACAACAACAATGGCAGCCTCCGTCCGCAGTTGTTGTTGTAGTGTACCTTGCTGCTCTACATCGGGACGTAGACAGCCATACCTCAGCTTCCACGCTTTCCCGAAGGATGAAATACGCCGCAAGGCTTGGGTGAGGCTAATAAAGAGAGATGAGGGGCCTTCTTTTATAATTTACAAGGGCAGCACTTTCGTTTGCAGTCGGAAGAAACGTGTGTGTGCGAAGAGCTTCCCAAAGCCACCAGAACAGAAGAACATGTTAACAACAATGTTCCCTGTAGCAGGTAGATCTGGGACACTCCTCATTCTCTGGTTGGCTGCTGGTTGAAGAGGGCGCCGTGCCGGGGGGTTGGAGTAGGGGTAGTACTCACACCGTCTAATAGGTAGAAGCAAAAAAAAAATATTTTTTTTTGGGACCCAAGGATAGAACAACGGGATAATATTTAAGAAGTTGAGGAGAGTGAGTGAGAGAAATACAGCCCTGTAACAGCGGAGTCAGACAGTTATACTTAAAACTACTATGCAATTGTATTTAATTTCTTACTTGAAATACTTAAGACTTTGGACTTTATTGTCCCCAAGGGGAAATTGTTTTTCACTTCACAGTACATTTATGGGCCGCAGACAATAGACATTACTAAAAAAAAACCTAACAAGTACAAAAAGAAATGCTGAACAGCCAACTGTGTCTTGGAAATAATCTTGAACTTGTGTGTAATAATCTTGTGTGTCTAGATTTACTTGGCATTCAGCAGGTATGTGTCCATGTATGTGATGAAATAAAACAGATCCAGCTTTGCTTTCATCTCAGTAATTAATGCTTCATCATGCCAAATTCTTTCGACTGTCAGGTCACTTTTTGTTGACGTGATGAAATCGCACCACAACAAACCAGTGATGGCCAACTGGCCTTGCACTTGCCTGTAATATCTGTGGTTTTTTTTAAGTTTGGCCATACCATTAACAAATTTGACATGCTTGACCTCTGTGATACTGTCCACATTTGGACACTTGACTTCAGCTAAGCCAAAGGGGGGGGTTGCATTGGGATCATACACCCTGGCGTCAGGGCTAGCCCCGAGGTAACACGCCTCAGGATGAACCACAAAGCCAGAAGGATACACATTGACATTGCACTGCTCACTGTACTGGTGTAAGACTTCTGGCTCGAGGTCAAGGCCTCTTTTCATTTCAGGTGTTTGCCGTGCCCCCTTTAAGATTCTCACTGCGAGAGCCTGGGTAGAGGACTCGCCTCTCAGAGTGAACACTTCACCAAAGCGACTAGAAGTTAACCGGGGCTGCCGGACTTCCTTCCACATTGGATTGTCTGACTGCCCCCTTGTGTGCTCTTCAATTATGGTTGCCAATTCAGAGGTTACTTCTAGACTTTGCAAGTGATATAGCTGGTGATAATTTGGTACAAACTGTAGGTGTCGTTCAAATTTATATCCTAACAAGGGGAGTTGTGGGAATGAGGGGGCTTCTGGGTGCCTAATGCTTTCTCGGGATATTTCTGGGGGACACTGATACGAAAGAACAGAACCGTGAGGGACTGGTCCAAACTTGGATTCCACTAAATTTAGGTCGGCCAGGTCACATACTATTTTGCAAATTCCCAGTTGAGGTTGAAGGTCTCTCAAGTCATCTCCAACAGACATCACTGCAGGGTCAGGAAGGGGTCCTACGAACACAAGTAACAGTAATGTTTGATATTTTACACATTTCAGTGTAAAATATCAAACATTATGGCTGGAATGGCATCAATCAAGACAGTATATAAGTTCAAAAGAGAAGGCACACACAGGTACTTTGTTATATCACCAAAGTGAATTGAAATAGCCAAAAAAGATATGTGGTAATACAGACATAATAATTTAAAAACATTTCAGGCTTGGCCCTTCGTCAGTGTTGAGTTCAAATCATATACACTGACAAAGGGCCAAGCCCGACATTTTTTAAATGATTATGTATGTTAATATTATGTCTGTACCACATCTCTTTTAGCGATTTCAATACACTTTGGTGATGTAACAAAAGCACCTGTGTGCAACTCCTTTTTCAAATGAGTAGACCATATTTTTGTCCTAATGAAAAAAATTATACACTCAAGTACCTGCGTAGGCTCGATACAGCGTTGATTTGACACTACTGCGTCCACGTGCCTTAGGCTTCCTTACCACAAGTTGGTCAGTGGGTTCCGGGCGAATCCCCTGGAACAAAAAGATAAAAATGCCAAACGTTTTCAGAGAATGTCAGAATGCAGCAGCACACCAGGGGTCGGCAAAAATAGCAGCTGAAGTTTGTTGGTTAGCCTGTTAATTTCTTAACATTTTTAGTGTTAAGATTGCATGAAACTCTCCCATGTCTTTGTTGGAAAATATACCATAAGTTAGTATAGACCTATTATCAACTTATTAAATGTATTTATTTACATACAATTTAAATAGATAGGCCAGGCTACTCCTCCCAATAATAATACTAAAATCTTGTTTTTTTTCTTTCAAGAAACCCAAGGACGCTTCAATATTAAGGCTACACAAAAACATAATAGGCCTAATGTAATATAATA
>OX442358.1:30945262-30967762 GCA_949357725.1 Hyperoplus immaculatus | reverse complement strand
TGAATAGTGCAACACAGATTTTATATATATCATCATTAAACTATGCCTGGTGATTACTTACATTTAATCAAATCTTTTATGTATGATAATTGTTTCAGAAACGATTGAATAAATGTGCAAAAGTGTGGCATATCTAACTAATCGAGCATATACTTTTACCTTTTTTCTGGCTTTTAACCTTTATTTGAGAGTTTGAAGTGGATGTGACAGGGGAAATAGAGAGAGAGATAGATAGATAGATAGATAGAGAGAGAGAGAGAGAGAGAGAGAGAGAGAGAGAGAGAGAGAGAGAGAGAGAGAGAGAGAGAGACAGAGAGACAGAGAGAGAGAGGGGATGACCTGCAGTAAAGGTCCACGGGGCGGATTTGAACCCACGACCACTGCGACTATATAGTGTGCTCTACTTTTTTGTACTGTTTGCGTCTTTAAAACAAATCTAAATTCTAGATGTTGGATGAAGCCAGGGTTAATATCTTTATTTAATATTTGCTTTATATTTGTGTCCAAAGTTTTAGAGAACAGATTTTGGCTACAGCATTCTTTTCATTCTAAAAACAAACTCTACTGTTGTCAGAGGTAAGAGGCAATGGGGTCATTTCGGAGTTGCATAATGAAACTGACCCAATAATACCATAACCCTTTAAAAAAACACTATCTATGAGTATATATACAGTACAAATATTGCTTATCAACTATCACCAAAATGTATAAAACACACAAAAAAGATAACAAAAATAATGTTACAATTTTAATTCAACAGTTGTGTAATGCTCAAGTAAAGCAAATAAATAAGATATTACGAAACTAGATCTGAGTTTTTTTTAAAGAAACTGAGTCCTCATGGAGCCCCATCAATGTAAACAATCTATGGACTTTATAACATCGATACACACACACACACACACACACGCACGCATACACACGCACGCACGCATACACACACAGACAGCGGCACACACACAGGTAATAACACACACACACGCACACACACACACACACACACGCACACACACACACACACACACACACACACATTTGTACAGCTATACTTATATTACTGACTGAGGACACTCATTAATAATAATAATATTTATGATAAACTTTATTTGTAGCACTTTTGTTACAACAATATTCATTTTAACATGGAACATCATTGACATAATTCCATTCCCTAGCCCCTAACCCTAACCATCCAAACTAAATGCCTAACCCCAACCCTTACATTAACTCTAACATAAACCTAATTCATACCTGAACCTTAAATAACTTCAAACAGCCCTTTAAAGTCTTGTCCCAAAACACACACACACACACACACACAGCAGCACGCACGCACGCACACACACACACACAGCAGCACGCACGCACACATATATATTTATACTATTTGACAATTTTCTTTTGCAAGATTATTCTCCAATTAACTTATTAATTAACTGTAATTTAAATACTTCCAAAATAATAATAATAATAATAATAATAATAATAATAATAATAATCAACAAGTTATCTGACAAGGGAAAGAAAAAAAACATAAAATAAATAGATAAAAAAAAGAAAATAAGAATAAACACACACCATTCAAGAGAAGAAATAGGCCGTGTTATCCTGAATAGGCCGTGTTATAGGCCGTGTTATCCTGAATAGGCCGTGTTATCCTGAATAGGCCGTGTTATCCTGAATAGGCCGTGTTATCCTGAATAGGCCGTGTTATAGGCCGTGTTATCCTGAATAGGCCGTGTTATAGGCCGTGTTATCCTGAATAGGCCGTGTTATCCTGAATAGGCCGTGTTATCCTGAATAGGCCGTGTTATCCTGAATAGGCCGTGTTATCCTGAATAGGCCGTGTTATCCTGAATAGGCCGTGTTATCCTGAGTGCACAAAATTATTTAAAAAAATCTATATTATTTTTTAATGACCGAAAGAACGAGATCGCGGGTACAAGCGGCCGAAATGGGTTTTCTCAGGAGAGTGGCTGGCGTCTCCCTTAGAGATAGGGTGAGAAGCTCAGTCATTCGTGAGGAACTCGGGGCAGAGCCGCTACTCCTTTGCGTTGAAAGGAGCCAGTTGAGGTGGTTCGGGCATCTGGTAAGGATGCCCCCAGGGCGCCTCCCTAGGGAGGTGTTCCAGGAGCGTCCAGCTGGAAGGAGGCCTCGGGGAAGACCCAGGACTAGGTGGAGAGATTATATCTCCACACTGGCCTGGGAACGCCTCGGGATCCCCCAGTCAGAGCTGGTTGATGTGGCCCGGGAAAGAGAAGTTTGGGGTTCCCTGCTCAAGCTGCTGCCCCCGCGACCCGATTTCGGATAAGCGGTTGAAGATGTATGTATGTATATATTATTTTTGGCATGGGGGAGCTGTTGTGAAAAGTTGAACTGATAACTGATATGTCTAAAATAAAAAAAACTACGAAAACAACAGATCCAAATTGAATGCCTGTCTGGCCAACGTTGTCAATCACTTCATATTTTAATATAGGGGAGAACGGGGTAAGTACCCAACCCGTGTGACAAATTACCCCGTTCTCCCCTAACACTCTTCACCTTTTAATACAAAGGATTTTAAACCACAACAAGATCGGCAACAATGACAAATTAAAAAAAAAAAAATAGACCAAAACTTGGCACATTAACGTGATTATTTTTGAATTTCAATGGGTTTAATCTGTTTTGCACACACACACGCACGCACGCACACACACACACACACACACACACACACACACACACACACACACACACAGACACAGAGACACACACAGAGAGACACACACACACACACACACACACACACACACACACACACACACACACACACACACACACACACACACACACACAGACAGAGACACAGACACAGAGACACACACAGAGAGACACACACACACATTGTTTTGCCTCTTTGTGGGCTCTCCTATAACGATCACAACATGTTGGGGAGTTGGCAGGTTATTGATCGTTGCTGGCCATGGCCTACATACCTCTGTTTGTTTAATAAATGATTAAAGGCTAAAGTTCACCCAGTTAAAGTAGGACAGCTCGGCCCCCCCTCTCTCCCCCCCCCGCCCCCCACACACACACAGACACACAGGGAGAGAGAGAGGGAGATTGAGGGAAGGAGAGTGGGAGAGAGAGGGTGGAGAAGGAGAGAGAGAGAGAGAGGGAGGGAGGGTGGGAGGGAGAGAGAAAGAGAGAGAGAGGGACAGAGAGACAGATAGGGAGAGAGAGAGAGGGAGAGGGAGGGAGGGATGGAGGGAGAATGAGAGAGAGAGACAGCGAGAGAGAGAGAGAGAGAGGGAGAGGGAGGGAGGGATGGAGGGAGAATGAGAGAGAGAGACAGCGAGAGAGAGAGGGAGAGAGAGAGGGAGGGAGGGAGTGATAGAGAGAGAGAGGGAGAGGGAGGGAGAGAGATAGAGAGAGAGAGAGGGTGAGAGAGAGGGTGAGAGGGAGAGAGGGAGGGAGAGGGAGAGACAGAGACAGAGAGAGAGAGGAAAGAAAATAGACATGAGAGAATTTGTTTTGGATTAATAGTTACAAAAATAAAGGAAAAAATAAATAGAATATGTGCTAATGGAAAATATTGAATTGTGGATATCTGTTATACAGATAGACACACACACACACACACATACACACACGCACACACACACAAACAAAAGAGCATGCGCTATCACTGCAACAGTGTATAGAGATTGCATTGATCTGCTGTTTTAAAGCGCTAATCGCTCTGCAAGTTGTTTCATGTAAAGGTCAAACTGGGACAAATATAATCTATCTTGTGACCACCTTTTTTGAAAGACTATAAAGGAATACTTCACCCATATGGAACCGGCGTCCTATCATTATAAAATTACTATCATAATATAATGAATGAGGTTTTTCTTCCCTCAGTCCTCCCTTAGTCTTCCCATGGCCCAGCTATCCTGTTAATCTTAACCCTGCATTTGTACTAGTGTGATGTCACACTATGTAGGGTTAGACAGTGAGACCATTAAAACACTCTTTCTGCCTTTTCTCAGGCTAGGATGAACCGATTTCTAAAATGTTTGCACATTTATACTACATAAGATCTCAGAGTTCAATACACCTTCATATTCCCACCGGTGAAGTAGGTCTTTAATGTGTCAGTTCCAGCAGTGCAGTGCATGGGGGGGGGGGGGGGGAGCAACCGATATGAATGTGTGAGGAAGTTCTCATACTGGCCCCTGCAGTTACTGTAGACTCTAGTGTAGTATAGACATGTCTTTGAATCCTTGAATATACACACACACACACACACACACACACACACCTACACACACAGAGACAGACAGACAGACAGACACACACACACACAAACACACAGACAGACAGACACACACACACACACACACACACACAGACTAGACTTGTTTTCCTTGAATAGCTCCTTTGTTGCATAAGAAGTGTCTGACCCAGTGAATGAGTGACCCACATCACAGCAGCTGCTCCGCTGTTGCTTGGTAACACTCGAGGATGTTTTTGAACAAGTACATCTCACCATGGTAACCTTACATAACCTGAGTCTCTGTGTGTGTGTGTGTGTATATATGTGTGTGTGTGTGCGTGTGTGTATATATATATGTGTGTGTGTGTATATGTGTGTGTGTATGTGTGTGTGTGTGTGTGTATATGTGTGTGTGTGTGTGTGTGTGTGTGTGTGTGTGTGTGTTACGTAACGCCAAGACTGCTGAGCTCTAAACTACAGACAGACAGTAGGGGCTTTAACCCTATGAGGCCTAATGTATAATATTAACTACATGAGTTTATGACTTTTCATGATTTTCTATGGTAATTATTACTGTATTACCTAATTTAACAGTTAAAGGTGTAGTCAGTGATTCTGGAGAACGCGTGTTGTCAAAATCACTTGTTATCAAAATCAGTGAATATCTCCTCATGATCCACTACCTGTCCGTACTGTGTGTGTGCACTGAAAAAAATGCAGTTGTTAATACACAGCCTAGGCTCTGTGTAAACAAAGGGGGCCGACCATAGCTAGTAACATGACCGTTTACAGAGCCTAGGCTGTGTATTCAAATCGTTTTTTTTTTGATCGCAGTGAAGTAGCATATTAATTTAAATTTTTTTGCAGAAACACAATATATTGGCACGACATTGAAAAACCATTGTAAACATTTAAACCTGCAGTGTGTAGAATTTTGGGTTTTATTTCCTAGCAGATTTTGTAGAAAGTAATTATAATATCCATAAGTACATTTAATTTAGTGCATAATAGCTGAAAAAAATGTTTTGAATTATTTTTTTTCCCCTTAGAAAGGGTCTCATATGTCCATATTTCTGCATATTTTGGACCAAGGCCTAGTGCCGCCATCTTGAAAGTGTCATAGTTGGAATGTCATCAGGTGCATTGTTTAAAATGTAGAGTTGTTCTTGTCCTTGAAGGCCACTGTAGCTTCTGTTATTATTCGAAAGGGTTGGGGTTACCCAGGGAGCGTTGCATTCTAGAACTTTGTAGAACTTACTTGATGATGTCATATTACACACTGCACCTTTAATGAGAGACTTTGAAATGACAGAAACGACATGAGCGATGAAACTTGTAATAGCTTTATTTCATGTATTTTTCGTCCACACGTTTCTAGTGCAGGATAAAATCACCATTAACGTCTTGAACTTAAAGCTATAGTGCGTAACTTCTGTCGCCCCCCTTGAGGAATTCTGAGTAATTACAACAACACTGTCGGTGTTATCTACATGAGGTAAAGCCTTCAGTGATGGCACATGGATTTTATACCTTCTGCTGTATACGTCCAGGTTTTTTCTTAGCAGTAGAATCAACAACTGAAACATTTCTTGGGCTCTTTATTGGGGATTTTTCTGAGCTCCTGCACCAGTGTCAGGAGGAAGGGGGGGACACCAGTTTATAAACGCTGCCATACTGAGAAATACAGAGAGAGTTTTGTGGTGCTGATAGGCTTAATCTAACGTTGCGTCAACTCATTTGACGATGGCTTGAATGTAATATAGAGAAAAGTTACGCACTATGGCTTTAAAGTCTCGGTTTCATGGGATTTTTTTGATGTAAATTCGACTAAGACAAAATAACAGAACACAACATATGTAAGCTTATTTTCAATCCTGCCTCATTGTCTGACTGAACAGTTAACATCTCACACATTGTACTGTAACATTACAACATATAAAAAAATACAACATTTTAAACTTTCTGCTGCAGCCTTTAGTATAATAAACCAGGCAGCAATGTCAACAAACAACACAAAACATACCCACAAAAATAACAATAATAATAGTTATAAAACAACATCACAAGACAGTCTATATCTCATGATGAACGATAGCGGTATTCTTCTCCCAGCAAAGCGCTATATCCCAACAGTGTGCTGCAAAAAACAAAAGCTAAATTATATTTAAAAACACATTTCCTTTACTAGTAAAATGGTAAATGGACTTGACTTATATTGCGCTTTTTTGCCGATTTTCTCAGCCCCAAAGCGCTTTACATTTCTTGCCACATTCACCCATTCACACACACACTCATGCACCGATGGCAGTAGCTGCCATGCAAGGCGCTCTCTGAACCATCGGGAGCAATGTGGGGTTCAGTGTCTTGCTCAAGGACACTTGGACATGTGGCGGGGAGATGGGGGATCGAACCACCGACCCTGTAACCCAGTGGACGACCGCCCTACCCTCTTTGCCACTGCCGCCGCAACACGAAAAAGCAAAATGATATATAAAAACACATTTCTTTTACTAGGCGTTTCACAAATATACATTTAAGGCCTCTGACAATTTACATTTAAAAACTCACCAAAGCAAGTGAAGTCAGGACCAACACAAAATATGTACTATTTAGAAAAAAAATACATCTTGAAATTTGATGGAGCAAGAAATCGTATATTCAATTTTTTATATTCATCACTGAATTTTTTTTTTCTCATAGCTGTATCATGAAAATACTCCCCTCTCTATTATTTATTTACCTCACAAAAAACATGTCATACAAACTGAAAACTCAGGACGAGATATTGATCATTGAATCAAAATAATTTAAGTTTTTCGGTTGAACACAAAAAATCGTGTTACTCTCTAAAAACTAAAACATTTTTTTTTAACACATTTCTTGGACATTGTCAGAGAAAAACCATAAAGTTTTAGACCTTAAATTGGGGTAATTATCTGAGAAAAAGTTAAAGATATTTTCCTAGAAAAGAATGTGGATTTCTTGGAGAATAACCGAGTTTCCTTGACAGAGAATATTTGACTGGTTTGAAAATGTTGAGTTCTTTTTCGTCAACTGTTTTTCCACAGTTGGTCTAAATGGGCCGTTTTAAAGACAGAATCAAACTCCTCTTTTGAGTTACTCTGTTGAGGAAGCCTCTATGTCAATGGTAGGCAGATACCTGGTTATGTTTTAAAATACATATTAATTTTGATAATAACAATTACCTGAGCAAATCAGCATCCTTATACATTTTAAGATAATTTAACTTTTTTGGTGTCGCAAGATGTTTTAGAGAATACGCCACTGATACGTTTTCAATAATGAGACCAGGAACTTTCAGTTTTGTGTTCATTCTTTGGACAAAAGCGGTAGTGTTTTTACTACGTCAGCTGTTGTTCCTGGGTGAGCGTATACCCATGACAAAGGCATCAAGAAAAACTATATAAAAATAGCATTCTTTCTTTGCACTGATGGTCTCGTTTGCTGTTACATGTAATCTATGATCATCAGAGGAAAAATTAGACTGTTTCAGAAATATTTAAAAGTTCCTCGTCGGTAGCACCATTAAAATTGTACCAACAGTGATATTTCTAAAATGGTCTTTTTTAAAAAATCTCAAAAATTAATTTTCTGGACTCAGGGTCGCAATATAATAATTCTAATTCTAATAGTTGAAGTCCAACTTATCTGCCTCAAAAAAATATACATAAACAACTACTTTAAGTTCAACTTATTTGTTTAAAAAAAACACATATACACAAAACTCAACATTGGCAAACGGATAATTACAAGCCGACGTATAATAAGACCAACTATGTTACACCTCTTAAAACATATTGACATTAAAACGCAAATAACTTCATTCTATAGTCTGATCCACGACTACAGAGATACATAAGGTGCGCTGTGAATAGATAGCTAATAAGTCTTTGTTTGTGTGTGTGTGTGTGTGAGTGGGGATGGGAGGGGGAGTGTTTGTGTGTGTGTGTGTGTGTGTGTGTGTGTGTGTGTGCGTGAGTGTGTGAGTATGTTTTTGTTTTTAGGCGTGAGTGAGCGGATGTCTGTCTGTCTGTCTGTCTGTCTGTCTCTCTGTCTGTCTGTCTGTGTGTCTGTCTCTCTGTCTCTCTGTCTGTGTGTCTGTCTGTGGTTCTGTCTCTCTGTCTGTCTGTCTGTCTGTCTGTGGTTCTGTCTGTCTGTCTGTCTGTCTGTCTGTCACTCCAGTCCAAAGCCCTCAGCGTTAGATATGGCGATAGTGAGTTTGTGTTTCAGTTCTTTCCTGGTTCGATACGGAGGAAGACAGATCTGGTTGAAACACGTGTGAGAGATCGGCAACCTGTAGAACATAAAGAGTGAAATACGAGTGAGTTTAAAATAGACTAAAGTTGAATCTGGTGTTAATTCTAGCGCCCCCCTTTGGACAAAAGCAGTAGTGTTTTTACTACGCCAGCTGTTGTTCCTGGGTGAACGTATACCCCATGACAAAGGCATTAAGAAAAACTACATAAAAATAGCATTATTTGCACTGATGGTCTCGTTTGCTGTTTCAAGTAATTCATGATCATCAGAGGAAAAATTAGACTGTTTCAGAAATACTTAAAAGTTCCTCGTAGCACCTTTAAACATGCAATAAAAAATGGATTATTCACAATTAGCAATGGACGCTCTGCAATTACTTGTTGGGCAGCCATCCAATTAAGTCTGATTGATTCACTAAGTTTAGTTTTTCTCTGTCCATTTGCTCAGCGTTGTGTGTAAACCTACCAGTCAGTGGGAACGTCTATCTTGGAGATCTTGAAGTTGAGGTCGGCCATTCCTCCGACCGGGACGCGATCACTTCCTGTAGCGAAGTGAAGGAGCTTCTTCTGCAGCTCCAGGGGAAAGGACAGCACCACCTCCCACAGACAGCTGGGGAGAGGGAAACATACGCATAATCTTTATTTAATTTTTTTTTATTTAAAGTGTAATTGTGAATGGTGCAGGTTATGGATATGGTCCGATAGCAATAGCTCCGGTTAGCATGAAGGCACGGTAGGCAACTTGTGGGATTCTCCTCAAGGTACTTTAATTACACATTGAGCATATCAAGCCTCTACGGCACTATCTATCTATCTATCTATCTATCTATCTATCTATCTATCTATCTATCTATCTATCTATCTATCTATCTATCTATCTATCTATCTATCTATCTATCTATCTATCTATCTATCTATCTATCTATCTATCTATCTATCTATCTATCTATCAAGCAGACATGCGTTCAGGAACATAGTCCGAGATTCCTGCCTACACCAACTCCTTACAAAACGGAGACTTCACTCGTAGACTGTATAGTTACTCAAAACAGAGCTATGTGATTGAGTAAAAAATAAATAAAAAGACAGAAAGAGAGATAGACAAACAGACAGACAGAGAGAGACAGACAGGCAGACAGACAGACAGATAGACAGACATAAAGACAGACAGACAGATAGACAGACATAAAGACAGACAAGCAGACAGACAGACAGACAGACAGACAGACAGAGACGTTAGTGAAGTTGTGTAACAGGCTGTCTGTGCTGACTAACTATCTGTGGGTGACAAGTGTTGGCTCATTTCCCTTCTGCTGCAGACAAAAACGACTGAAGGGTGTTTGTGTGTGTGTGTGTGTGTGTGTGTGTGTGTGTGTCTGTGTACATGTGTGTGTGTGTGTGTGTGTGTGTGTGTCTGTGTACATGTTTGTGTGTGTGCGTATATGCTTCTGAATTTGTTTGTGTGTGTGTGTGTGTGCTTGTCTGTGTGTATATGTTTGCATGTGTGTATATGCTTCTAAATGTGTGAGTATTTGTGTTAGTGTGTGTGTTTGCCTGTGTGCATATGTGTGCATGCCTGTGAAAGTGAGTACGTGTCTGGATAAGTGTTTGTGCGTGAGTGTCTGTGTGTTTTTGTGTCTCTGTCTGCGTGTGTGTGTGTCTGTGTTCATGTTTGTGTGTGTGCGTATATGCTTTTGAATGTGTGTGTGTGTGTGTGTGTGTGTGCGTGTATATGCTTGTGTGTGTATGTGTCTTTGTCTGTGTGTGTGTGTGTGAGTGTGTCTGTGTGTCTCTGTCTGCGTGTGTGTCTGTGTACATGTTTCTGTGTGTGCGTATATTGCTTCTGAATATGTGTGTGTGTGTGTGTGTGTGTGTGTGTGTGTTTCCGTGCATATCTGTGTGTGTTTATTTGTGTTCATGTGTGTTTGTGCTTGTGTGTGTGTGTCGTGTGTTTGTCTTTGTGTATATTTTTTGTGTCTCTGTGTGTGTGTGTGTGTGTGTCTGCGTGTTTAAGCTTTTGAACGTGTGTGTTTGTGTGTGTTTGTGGCCTAACCAGACAGCAAACACAATGGAACACATTTATTTCCCCAGCAGCCTGCAGCGCTGCGAGACAGGGCAAGCTGTGTCCCAAAAAACATTAGCTATTTATAACAAGCAGACTGTATCTCAAACACTATAAAAAATATGAGTTAAATTTGTTTAAATGCTTACAAAAAAACTGCACACACACACACACACACACACACACACACACTCACCTGGATCACTGGTCTTATTTCACACTAGTATAGATCAAAGGTCCAACATGTACATTCAGGTGTTTATTTGACTAAACCTTGTCTGTTTGCGTCTGTATATTTCTCCTGTACAACCATCTTAACGGCCATTCTCTCACTTTTTGTTCATATGTTGTTACACTGTCTGATTTATGAGACATTGTGTTCTTACAACTATGCATTTTGAAGACCTTATCAGAACATTGAAAACATGCATTGTAAAACAAAAAAACTAAATTATTTCAAAGTCAGCAATTAACTGGCAAAGTGTCCCGATATGTGTATCTATATATATAAGTTGTTTTACCCTATTCATCTGCAGTGTCTCAAACCACATTAAGAGCGTTTGTGTGTGAGGGTTTCAGAGAGGAAATGGAAGCTGTTTGACCCACTGAGTGTGAGGTGAGTGTGCACTGTGTGTGAACTTCCTGCACAGCACAGCGAATGCACTGTCATTTTCAGTAAACAGGATGCCAAGCTTTTTATAACTAAACTGGAAACATTTGAACTGATAGTCAGAACTGTAGTGGTCGGATGGGGGAGGGTACATGTGTATGTACCTTGTATGTTATTTTTTTGTTATGCATTTGCTCGTATGTTTTTTTAAATGTGGCTATGTTTCATAGGTGTTTTTATGATGTTTTTGTGTGTGTGTGCTTGTGCATGTGCGTGCGTGTGTGTGTGTGTGTGTGTCTGCGTGCGTGCAGGTGTGCGTGCGTGTCTGTCTGTGTGTCCCTCTGTCTCACCGTACTGTAGTGTCTGTCTGTGTGTCTGTCTGTCTGTCTGTCTCTCTCTCTCTCTCTCTCACCGTATGGTAGTATCTGTCTGTCTGTGTGTCTGTCTCTTTGTCTGTCTGTGTGTCTGCCTCTTTGTCTGCCTCTTTGTCTGTCTGTCTGTCTGTCTGTCTCACCGTATAGTAGTGTCTGTCTTGCTGTATCCTTCGTATTGAGCAGCTTTCTGCAGCGCGCTCATATCCAGCTCAGGACTCCCACACACCAACATCTCAACCTCCTCCGGGCGCAGCAACTGCAACACAGAAAACACAAAATAGAAAAAAATATTGTTATTTTAACAGTACAGTTTGTGTGTGTGTGTGTGTGTGTGTGTGTGTGTGTGTGTGTGTGTGTGTGTGTGTGTCTGTGTGTGTGTGTCTGTGTGTGTGTGTGTGTGTGCGCAACTGAAACAGAGAATAGAATATAATGTTGGTATTTAAAAGTACACAGTGTACATTGAGATGAATGTTTTATTATCTTTTTTATTATGTCTGTGACTTCTTTTCATTCTTTTTTTTTTACGCAGCAACTGAGACACAAAATAAATAATGTTGCAAAATCTTATTGGATAAAAGAAACATTTGATATTACAATAGAACTGAATGTACAGTAATACAATACATCATAGAACAATGAACAACTCGTGCAAAATGCCAAGGATTTTTTACTTGGTGCATGTGTAGTTTGAACATTAAAAGGTGGAGTCAGGTAGTGGATCATGAGGAGACATTCACTGATTTTTGACAACAAGTGTTCTCCAGAATCACTGACTCCACCTTTAACACACACACACACACACACACACACACACACACACACACACACACACACACGCACGCACACACACTCCTTTAACTGTGGCTGTGTCAGTGCTTGGGCTTTCCACTAAAACACAACAATCTTGTTCCGCTGTTTGAATGATGCAAGATCCTCAAACAACACAGCCAGTAAATCAGACGTAAATACAGGAAGTAAAACCACGTCAGAAAGGCTTATGACGTAATATGAGTCAATGTAAAAGGGGGTTTACACACTAGGGCTGGTTTAGTAGGGCAAAAAATATGATCACATACAATTAACTTAATGATTTTCTTTTGGTAATTTTGTATTTTACGGGAATCAAACGAAAAAATTAAATTAAATCAAGAAATACCAGAGCGTCTTTTCTTTTCCCGTGCATTAAAATGAAGAAGTTGATGATATGAGTCAATGTAAAAGGAGGGGGTTCACACATTAGGGCTGCTTGAATAGTTTAGTTATGACAAAATGTATGATCGCGATTATTTGATTGATATTGCGAACACGATAATTTAACACAATAATTATCTGGATTTTGGTAACATCATGCATTTAGTGACTTTTAAATTTTTTTTATTTTAGATATGAACTTTCACAATTGTCTTTAAACTTGCATTTAATTGAGGTGCAGCATCGTGTGTAGTTGCACTACAGTAATAGGTTTCATAATATAAACAAGGAAATGCTTTTATCTATTGGCCAATCAGCACACAGCTATCGCAAGTATCAGGAAGTGTTGAATGTGTGTGGCAAGGCCTGAGACAAACACACACTGCCATTATACCATTGTTTTGTAGGATAACAGTAATACAGTATGTTATCTTGAATTATGATTTTTTCTCACGCACAATTACAACCTTTGTTTCCTATCTGAATTATTTTGGAACCTTTTCCTAGTAAAATAATACATTTATTCTCGTAATTTCATCTTTTTCTTTCCTCCACCGTTGCCGTAATGCTTCATCTTAATTTTTTTTATTTTTTAATAATTTAAATTTAGATTTGGAGGTGCGTTTACAGCCACAGATCCTCCTGAACTTTGAGTTGAAATCAAAATATTTGTCTTGGAATTTTCCAGAAGTTGTTTGTCAAAACTGAATGCTGGGAAATCGTCCAAAATCAGGTCAACAGTTACTGATTATCAGGACAGTAAATTCAATCCTAAGACAGTCTGTCCCTCCTCTGACCCACATTCAACACACACACACACACACACACACACACACGTTCAAGTGTGTCTATGTGGTTCACTGTGAACTCGACTGACATGAACATTGACCTTTAACTATAAATTGTGTGTGTGTGTGTGTGTGTGTGTGTGTGTGTGTGTGTGTGTGCGTGTAGAACTCAAATTGTAAGTATACGGATAACTTGTCATTACATATGAATGATAAGTTATCTCAGCAAAAAGATAATAGTTGGCTCAGATGTGGGCAGCTGTTATAGTTTGAAGTTTTTATACAAAATACATTTTCATCGATGGCTGATTATACACGCAGAGAGAATGCCGACTATGAACGAGTTATCCAGGTGTTCTTATCCGACTTCGCTTGTCCGGTAATGTGCTGTGTTTTTTTGGTGAGTGAAGTAGATCGGATAAAGGTGTTTTACATGCAGTTTACAAGTCCTGTTGAAGTCTTATTCATTTATTTACCCGATTATGAGTCTGCATGTAAACGCGCTGACTAACATGGTTGCAATCTTTGGAACAGTTTGATTCAAAATGGCTACTGCTAAATGATGTTATTTTTGTTATTATTATTTAATTATGTCCTTATTAAATGTCAGTCAGCCCTAACGAGTGCATGGAACTGACCTGCTTATAAAGTTACATAAGTTTGTTTAACTTCCTCCCGGGAACGACACAGGCTACAGGCTAAAGGACACACATTCCAACAGTCCCCACGCGTACGTGTGTGTGTGTGTGTATGTGTGTGTGTGTGTGTGTGTTGTGTGTGTGTGTGTGTGTGTGTGTGTGTGTGTGTGTGTGTGTGTGTGTGTGTGTGTGTGTGTGTGTGTGAGCGTGCGTGCGTGCGTGCGTGCGTGCGTGTGTGTGTGTGAACTAACACAGTTGCAAACTTTGGCACTCACATTTTTTGGCTGCAAAAACCAAAAACTGGAAGGGCTGACTAATGGAAAGTTTGCATGTAATATTAGTGCAGCCAACAAGAAACGTTTAAATATTTAACAACACTCAAAAAGCACACACACACACACACACACACACACACACACACACACACACACACACACACACACACACACACAGACAAACACACACACACAAACTCTCTTTGACTACTATATTTGTAAGGACATTCATTGATGTAATGCATTCCCTAGCCCCTTACCCTAACCCCAACCATCCAAACTAAATGCCTAACTCAAACCCTTACACTAACCCTAACATAAACCTAATTCATACCTGAACCTTAAAACCTAGTGTTAACCCTCAAACAGCCCTTTAAAGGCCTGTCCTTAAAACCTAGTGTTAACCCTCAAACAGCCCTTTAAAGGCCTGTCCTTAAAACCTAGTGTTAACCCTCAAACAGCCCTTTAAAGGCCTGTCCTTAAAACCTAGTGTTAACCCTCAAACAGCCCTTTAAAGGCCTGTCCCAAAGTGAGAACCGGACAAAATGCCCTCACTCCGATAGTTAAACACTAAAACTTGTCAACACAAAGATGCCTGTACAAGTGCACGCTCACTCACACATACAGACAGACAGACAGACAGACAGACAGACAGACAGACAGACAGACAGACTGACAGACAGACTGACAGACAGACACACACACTCACACATACACACAGACACACACACACACAGGACTCACCATGAGTGCGTCGGAGGCACACACACTGTGGAAGCCGTGGTAGAACGCAGCAAACTGCTTGTAGATGGATTTATTGAGCAGGAAGTCGATGTAGAGCTGGACGTATTCTGAGAGACAGACAGAGGGACACAACAGGGAGACTTTCAATTGCTTGAATAACTCTATAACAATATCTCTATAATAACCGCCATATTTGTGTGGCATTTTTTATGCTTTTATTAAAAAACTAAAACTGCTTTTATAATGCCGCAGCTTCAATATTCAACAGGTATAAAGGTGGTCAGCCATTGTGTCAGTGTGTCTGTGGCTGTGTTCATACTCCTCTTGACGTCAATTTGAGTATGTTGTGGTTGAGTATGGGAGTTTGTGTAGGCGAGAGATGCCCAGATGAGTACTAACTTACGGGAAGATTTTGTGTGTGGATCGATAGGTTACTTTTCCTACTCAACCGCCCCACAATGCATTTAATTCTTTGTTGCTTCTGTATACTTCAGTGTAAACAGTCCGACGAACCTCGCATACACAATGGATGGTTAAGTAGACAGTATGTAGTATATACATGTTGAGTATGTAGGAGGGAGGACGTTAGTAGGGCTTTTAGTATGTAGTATATACATGTTGAGTATGTAGGAGGGAGGACGTTAGTAGGGCTTTTAGTATGTGGTATATACATGTTGAGTATGTAGGAGGGAGGACGTTAGTAGGGCTTTTAGTATGTAGTATATACTTGTTGAGTATGTAGGAGGGAGGATGTTAGTAGGGCTTTTAGTATGTAGTATATACATGTTGAGTATGTAGGAGGGAGGACGTTAGTAGGGCTTTTAGTATGTAGTATATACATGTTGAGTATGTAGGAGGGAGGACGTTAGTAGGGCTTTTAGTATGTAGTATATACATGTTGAGTATGTAGGAGGGAGGACGTTAGTAGGGCTTTTACAACACAGCCAGGGACTCTGTATAGTTTGTCGACTCACCTTTCCTGTTGTGTTTGGTGACGGGGATTTTGTCTCCCCCTGGTTTCAGGTTGTAGGATTTGACCACGCCCATTTCCTCCTGCAGAACCTACAACACACACACACACACACACACACACACACACACACACACACACACACACACACACACACACACACACACACACACACACACACACACACACACACACAAAAAAAACAATATATATATTTTTTTTATGGATAACTTAAGAAGGGTCAGAAGCAAAAGGCATTGTAGTGGCATGCCAGTGAAACCAGGTCTAACGTTAATGTTTTAGGGATGTTATATGAGGTGAAGCATCCCAGTGTTTGAACCGCCATGTGTGTTTTATCTCTAAGACCATTTCAGCAATAGATAAAAATCCATAAAGTGCAATAACTAAGTAATAAAGTAAGTATGAAGCTTATCTTTTGGAAACTGTTAAACTGATAAATATACCCAAGATTGCTATCCACACATTACATATATGGATGGATAGATAGATAGATAGATAGATAGATAGATAGATAGATAGATAGATAGATAGATAGATAGATAGATAGATAGATAGATAGATAGATAGATAGATAGATAGATGGACGGACGGACGGACAGACAGACAGACAGACAGACAGACAGATAGACAGGTAGGTAGATAGATAGATAGATAGATAGATAGATAGATAGATAGATAGATAGATAGATAGATAGATAGATAGATAGACAGATAGACAGATAGACAGATAGACAGATAGATAGATAGATAGATAGATAGATAGATAGATAGATAGATAGATAGATAGATAGATGGGTGGATTTGGGTTTACAGTTACAGGGCTTTATAACATGACCAAGTTCCTCTCCGTCAGACGTACGTAACATGACATAAGCAAGTCTATGAACGAGCATGTGTTCCCTAGTAACGGGATATAATGGTAGCCTTTCTGGGGCAGTGGGGGTTACGTGTGATGCCTGTATGTGCGTGTGTGTGTGTGTGTGTGTGTGTGTGTGTGTGTGTGTGTGTGTGTGTGTGTGTGTGTGTGTGTGTGTTTGGAGGTGTTATTTTAACCCACAGTGTGAGCTATACGTAGGCCAGTCAGTCACACCACCGCAGAACACACAAACCCAGTGCTCTCTCTCTCTCTCTCTCTCTCTCTCTTCTCTCTCTCACCCCCTCTCACCTTCTCCCTCTCTCTTTCGCTCTCTCTCCCTCTCTCTTTCCCCCTCTCTCTTCCCCCCCTCTCTCTCCCTCCCCCTTGCTCTCTCTCCCCCAACTCTCTCTCTCTCTCTCTCTCCCCCCTCTCTCTCTCGCCCTCTCTCTCCCTCTCTCTCTTCTCTTCCAACCGTGACTCCACATTTAAGTTCTATGTATTTGCACACCAGTGTGTGTCTATTTTACTGATTTAAACCCATCTATTTACTGCACACATATAGGTTTGTATGCAGTAGTTGCCTCTCCCTCCCTCACCCTCACACTAACCTAAACTTAAATCTAACCAGAAAACCCAAAATGCATATTTAAATGTAACATTGTATTTGTTACATGGTGCATTTTAGCTCTGGTTAAGTCTCCGCCGAATATTTGGCTCTTTGGCGACCCATATCTATCAACACAGACGTAGAAATAGTGATTTTGTCTGTCTGTCATATTTTTTTTCTATTGTTAAAATAAAAAAATAAGGGGGCGCCCTTAGCTCAGTTGGTAGGGCGTCCCCCCCATGGGCCCTTAGCTCAGTTGCTAGGGCGTCCCCCCCATGGGCCCTTAGCTCAGTTGGTAGGGCGTCCCCCCCATGGGCCCTTAGCTCAGTTGGTAGGGCGTCCCCCCCATGGGCCCTTAGCTCAGTTGGTAGGGCGTCCCCCCCATGGGCCCTTAGCTCAGTTGGTAGGGCGTCCCCCCCCCCCCCCCCCCATGGGCCTCGGCCAGCAGCGGACCCGGGTTCGATTCCAGCCCGCGGTCGTTCTCTGCATGTCACTCCCCTCTCTGCCCCATTTCAACTCTGTCTCTACACTGTCAATAAAGCATAGAAATGCCAAAAAAAAAAAAAAAAAAAACAATAACAATATGTTTAAGTGCGGCCTTAAGAATGGGATTTTTGAGAATCCAAAAATGACCTAAAAAACCTGGTCAAACGGCCTAGACTCTAGACTGTTTAAAAGCAGTTTTTTTGAATACGTTTTGGAATATTTATGAAAACAAATGCATTCAGATTTTTGTGAAGGCTTACTGAGACACCCAACTTTGATATCACATTTTGATTTTGACTATTCTACACCAGGTTTACGGAAGCTTTAAATATTTTACCGAGGACTAAAATGACTAGATTTTGAAGGCAGCCTTTCTAGACTTCTTATGTAACTTGTGAATTGTTTGTGTTGTTTACAGACACTCTAAGGGTGTAGTTAAAACACCTTAACGATCTTTTTAGCTCCAGGGAGAAAGCTTTGTTTTTAACTGGTAAAGGCAGTTGGTTGACATTCCTGTTCTACAGCTGATCATCAGGACAGATATCTAAGCAGGGAATGTAGTGACCCATTAAACTACATTACGTTGGTTGGTTTAAAGGTGCTAAATAGTGTAATTGTTAAATAGCTGCAACAATTCGGTACTAGGCCTGCATGGGAATATACTTACTATACTATACCTTTTTGAAATTAACTTAATTTCAATGCATAAAAGTTGAAAACAAAAATTGCTAAAAAAACATTACTTTTGAAATCAAATCAAATCAAATCAGTGTTATTAGTATATATATATATATATATATATATATATATATATATATATATATATATATATATATATATATATATATATATATATATATATATATATATATATATATATATATATATATATATATATATATATATATATATATATATATATATTAGGGCTGTCAAGCGATTAAAAAAATTAATCTAATTAATTACAGGCTCTGTGATTAATTAATCTAAATTAATCGCATACTTTTATGACACTTTTATACCTGTTTATAAACAGCTGTATAGCCTGCTAGTCTCTCTCTCTCGCTCTCTCTCCCTCTCTCTCGCTCTCTCTCTCTCACTCTCTCTCTCTCTCTCTCCGTCTCTCGTAACTTCTGTCTCCACAACAGACAGCGCTGCACTGCCACAGATGCTTATGCCGATTCATTCACCATCGTCGTACTCATAGGCAAAAATATTGAGAGACACACACACGCACACACACACACACACACACACACGTTTACGCGGACGACGAGACAGCTAGCAAACAAAATTGAGACACGGGGAGAAAGATTGAGAGATACTGTTTTGAACCTAGCCTACATTGTTGCACCCACTAAATCAATAATGCACAGACACTGGCTGCGGAGAATAAAGTAAGATGTCTTCCTACCTTCATGCTTATTAAACCGTCTATAGAGCCCTCGGCCCCCTGCTTCTCTCTTTACTTTTCTCCCTTTCACCCGCGCGGGCTGTGTCTGCTTCAGGTGCAGCTCGGTGCAGCTGCGCACCACTTTTGCAGCGGGTCAAAGGGCGTTATAGAAGTGCGATTAATCTGCGTTAATTTTTTTAATCGCGTTAATTTTTCTGTGATTAATTAATCGAAATTAACGCGTTAATTTGACAGCCCTAATATATATATAAATAACAGTGGGAAATTTGTGATATTGGGCTATATCACAAATAGACATTTGCCTCAGTGGGCTTTACATTGCATACAGTATGACACACTCTGCCCTTATCTATCTATCTATCTATCTATCTATCTATCTATCTATCTATCTATCTATCTATCTATCTATCTATCTATCTATCTATCTATCTATCTATCTATCTATCTATCCATGACACCCTCTGCCCTTAGACCCTTAGCTCGACTGAGAAGAAAACTCCCAGTAAAAAAAAATCCTTTCTCGGGATTAAAGAAAATAAATGGTTTGGTTTGGTTTGATGCGCTTGTTAGACCAAAATGCAAAGTAATGGCCGGTATGTGTTTTGGGCGGTGTGATGGTGTTGACAGACAGCTGTGACTGTTGCCATGACGGTGTGAGTTTAATAAAGGACAATTAGAGCTCTGGATCAGGCCTGTGATGTCATACAGTAGATCGCTCTAATGTCAAAACATCAAAGAATCAAAATGCTCTGTCACCTATACTGTAAGCTATTTAAAAACAAGGGGTTCGGTTTCAAAATCAAATGTGTCTGCAAACTGAGATTATCATAAACTA
Source organism: Hyperoplus immaculatus (assembly GCA_949357725.1). Lineage (NCBI taxonomy): Eukaryota > Metazoa > Chordata > Actinopteri > Uranoscopiformes > Ammodytidae > Hyperoplus > Hyperoplus immaculatus. Next base: position 30,947,368 of record OX442358.1, on the reverse strand, counting down.
TTATGGACTAAAAGCTGCCATCCAATGTTTGATAGTATTGTTGAGAAAAAAAAAAACATGTACTTTATTTAGTTCTGAACTTAAAGGAGCTGACATGTAACAGCAAACGAGACCATCAATGCAAAGAATGCTATTTTTATATAGTTTTTCTTCATGCCTTTGTCATGGGCATACGCTCACCCAGGAACAACAGCTGGCATGGTAAAAACACTACCACTTTTGTCCAAAGGGGGCGCTAGAGTTAACACACACTGAACGTTCCTCGGAGCACCTTTTAAATTAAGAATATTTGGGGGAATCTACCTAACTTTTTGGATTTATTTTTCCCATTCCCATGCACCTGCCTTGAGTAACGGATGTGCTAAGTATACTTTTGTTATGCTTTGAAAATCGCTGCACTATCTGATGAAGACGGCTGTGTGTTCATGTGGTGGTGACGTAGGGACGAGGGAGGGGACTGCTCTGTGTGTTCATGTGGTGGTGACGTAGGGACGAGGGAGGGGACTGCTAACTGCTAGTCACTGACAGGAAGTTAGCTAAAAGGAACAAATCAATTACTGAACCTTTAACACAATAAAATACATCAACACTTAAAGCGGCTACGAGTAACATTTAAATATCTTTTAAACAGACTCATGTTTCCTCTGATAATCATAAATTACCTTTAACAGCAAACCAGACCATCAGTGCAAAGAAAGACGTTTTTAAATAGTTTTTATTACTGCTTTTGGTCTGGTCGCACACCCAGTCCGATTTTCGGTTCACGCGTGCATGCTCTATGGTCACATATCCGTATTGGTCACAGATTTCAGCGTGGCGCAGGAACGTGAATTGAGAAGCCTATCCCTCCAGGTGAGGGAGGGGGAACGGGAGCCTTGTTTGAGACAGTTGTTTGTCGTCATAATGACTGATAACGGGGCTGAACCATAAAAGAAAAAAAAGAAAATGCAATGAAGAAAAGCTAAATGGGAGAGTGATAGTCGGGCGGGAGGGCGTTGCCAAGCAACGTATACACAATGTCACGCAGCGAAACTAGACTGCAGTGTTTACTCCTAAATGAATGAGCGGTAGCCTACTAAAACAAAGTTTACTTTGCCTCACCAGCATCATCAGATGACCATTATTCATCGGAAATAGTCATTATTTACAACATAAACACATTACCTCATCGTGATCCATACTAACTAACTGCCATCTCTCGTTCATTCGCTTTGTGTGAGGACACGGGGACTCGTTCAGCTCCGTGAGAGGTGACAATGCATCAACTCATTGCAATCAGGTGTGTTTAGCACTTACTGGCATTAGTTGATGCTGTGTCACCCATAGACTCACGGAGCCGAAAAGAGTCCGGTGCCCTCACACTTTCAACACACGGACACGCCACGCACCATATTGCTTCCTGATTATTTGAATCTTGCACTCCCTGCACGAGCTAGAAAACAGCTTCACGACAGCTGGCGTCGTAATAATACTACCGCTTTTGTTCAAAGGTGTCGCCAACGTGCCGACTTACTCGTAGTAGCTTTAACCATTATACTATATTAATACTTTAACATGCATTTCCTTCAAAATAAAAGCTGTGATTCATACCTGGAATGTGAGGTAGAAGTCTTCCTCTATGTTTCCCTCGTAGCTCAGCAGCTCTCCAAGACCGTGAGCCAGCTCCTAAAGACACACACACACACACACACACACGGTTAATATGCAAGCTTAAATCAGCTGAAAGAATTGGAATACGACAAGTGATTCCTCTAAAACACACACACACACACACACACACACACACACACAGACATGTCCGCACGCACACACACGTACACACAATATTTTATTTTGTAGCCTGCAGTCTTTTTTTTGCTCATATGCTCAGCGTTGGTGGTAAAACACTCATGACAACATGTTAAGACGTGAAACTACTTGTAGAAAGTCTTGCTCCTCACACATCAAACACTACAAGGACATTGACAGCTCTACACCGGGGGAAACTAAGGATACATCCACACCCCGGCTCATCCTTTACTGCTGCCGTTCAGGGGAAACCTGTTTCATACTGCAATAAAATAGACAATTATATGTTGTTTAAACAATCTTAACATTAAAAAGTTA
>OX442358.1:30918787-30923787 GCA_949357725.1 Hyperoplus immaculatus | reverse complement strand
AGCCCCATTCTTCCACTGTTTTGAAATCGAACCAATTTTCCGAACCCTAGTTTTTTTTAGGGGGAAAATCTTGCAGAGAAAGTTGGCTTAATACTTTTTTTGGAAAACCCCTGAGACCGACTCCAGGAAAACAGAAGCTCTGGTTCAAAATCTGTTCAGGTGAATAACTTTTTTAAAGCCATAGTGCGTAGCTTATGTCGCCCCCCGAAATTGAAATGCATAACGAAAGAAAAAAAATATCTCCCAGTGGCCGTAATACTCTTAAAAAACATATTTCATCCAGTCTTTAAAGCCTGGATTTATTCAGATATAAACACACACGCACACGCACACGCACACACACACACACACACACACACACACACACACACTCAAGCTCAAGGGGCCAGTGGACCTCTGAAGGGGAATATATAAGGATGAATTTGACTGTTGGAGAGCCATAGAAGAGAGCTGCATAAACTGAGGTAGATACTTTATGACACACACACAAGCACACACACACACACACACACACACACACACTCTTTATGGCATTTCCAGACGTTAGAATGAGTGAGTGGGTCTAACTGTTTATGGGTCAAAATCGTCTGATCGGCACATTCCGGAATCATGACAATGAAAAATGACATCATCAAATCAGGAAGCAAGTCTGCCCCCGAAGTGACACCAATAAACACACTTAGATTTAAAGTTATAGTGTGTAACTTTTTCCATATAAAATGAATGTCAGGTTACATTCAAGCCATCGCCGAAACGAGTCGACACAAAGTTGATCAAGCCTATCAGCACCACAAAACTCTCTCTGTATTTCTCAGTATGGCAGCGTTTATAAACTGGTGTCCCCCCCTTCCTCCCGACACTGGTGCAGGAGCTCAGAAAAATCCCCAAGAAGAGCCCAAGAAATGTTTCAGTTGTTGATTCTACTGCTAAGAAAAAAAACCTGGACGTATGCAGCAGACGGTATAAAATCCATGAGCCATCACTGAAGGCTTTACCTCATGTAGATAACACCGACAGTGTTGTTGTTGTTGATTACTCAGAATTCCTCAAAGGGACGAGAGAAGTTACGCAATATAGCTTTAAGGCTAAAGTTGAAAAACAATGTTGTGAATAAACTCAACAAACATTGACAGATTGGAACTTCTGGGATCAACAAATCATAAGCAAAACATTATTAAAACCCAAACGATGCATCTTTGATATCGTAATATTGTACAGCTGAAGGTATAAAATCCACGTGCTAAAGAAAATCCAGCATTTTCCAGTTATATACTATTATTTTTTTTCAAATTTCAAGCCCTTTTCAGGCCATTGAAAGTAATATTGTACAGCAGAAGGTAAAACAAATCCATGCCCAAGAAGATCCAGCATTTTCCAGTTATATTTATAAAATTTCAAGCACATTTCAGACCATTGAAAACATAAGATTTGAAAGTAGTATTGTCCAGACTTTTGTACGAACCGTGTGTTTGGTTACATCATTCGTGGTCGGTGGAGAAATGATGTCATTATGTAATAGAGGGGCATCACTTTTTCCAAAACGGAGAAAAAAAAGTTAACTACTGTTTTTATAGTGAGCTGTCTGTCTGTGTAAACTGTCTGTGTGTGTGTGTGTGTGTGTGTGTGTGTGTGTGTGTGTGTGTGTGTGTGTGTGTGTGTGTGTGTGTGTGTCTCCCCTGGCAACAAGACAAAAGTTCCATTTGGAAAGAAAATAAAATCCAAGTTTGACAGTTAAAGAGATTATGAGCAGAATCTCTTTGAATAGTGTATAGACAGACAGACAGACAGACAGACAGACAGACAGACAGACAGACAGACAGACAGACAGACAGACAGACAGACAGATAGATAGATAGATAGATAGATAGATAGATAGATAGATAGATAGATAGATAGATAGATAGATAGATAGATAGATCACTTCAGAGTAGAAAGAGAAGATGAGTCGAGCGTTAAAGGTTCAGTCAGTGATTCTGGAAAATGGTCGGGGGGGGGCACACCATAGCTTATAAAGCATGCCCGTTTACAGAGCCTAGGCTGTGTATTAACACCAGATCTTTGTTCTTTTAGCGTACTCACAGTACGGACAAGCAGCATATTGTGAGCAGATACATTCACTAATTTTGACAACAACAAAATAGATTTTGTCATCAAACGCTCTCCAGAATCACTGACTCCACCTTTAATGTCCGCTGGACTTGTGATGGACAGACACATCACATTTCAATCTAAACCATTAGGAGAATGCAGAGAATATTTAGAGCCCAAAAAAAGCAATATCAAAAACAACATAATCACACTTGTCGCTGCTGTTGCAACTTTCATACTTTTATGCACCAAAAATACAGGAATCTACATGTGAAATATATGAATAGAAATCAGTTTGCCTGCAGAAGGATACTTAGAAAAGTGCTATAAATCTCATGCAACATTGAGTTTCTCATTGCATGGGATTACTGTAGTTTTCCCATATTGAAAGACTCAAATACATCAACACATTGTATGCCATTAAACCTGCAGTGTGTAGAATTTTGGGTTTTATTTCCTAGCAGATTTTGTAGAAAGTAATTATAATATCCATAAGTAGGGGAAGGTGGGGTGATTTGTGCATTTTGGAAGTTGCAAAACCCATTGTTTCTAGAAAACCGTGGAAGAAATTGGAAATGTGACCACATATTTAAGAAGAGCCATCCATTTGACTCATCCTGTAAAGAAGGGAGACACAAGGAATAAGATATAAGCACATTTAAGCTCAAAAAACTGTGTTTTGCCTTTCAAAGTAAAATTTCCATGATCAAGGTTTTTTGATTATTGTGTCTGAACAATTATAGACACGTTTGAAAACATTTGACACATGTTTTAGTGCTTTGGTATGCTACACTTTGAGTCTATATAATTAGCACAATGTCAACCCTAAATTGCTGCATCATGCCTATTATCCAAAATTCTGGGGATGGGGTGATTTGTGCGCAAGGGCCTGGGTGAGTTATAAGTAAGTAAGTAAGTAAAATGTATTTATAAAAGCACATTTATGACAGTTTGCACTGTCCAAAGTGCTGTACATAGTGCATTCAGTAGGTAAACAATGAAGGTAAAATAACAATAACCAAAATAAAAGACGTAAAGCCCATACATCCACATAAACACAGATAGTAGTGCAGAGGTAAGTAAGTAGTGCAGAGGTTAATGGGGAGGAAACACCAGGGTGTACATATGGGTTTTGAGCCTTGATTTAAAGGCAGAAATGTAGGGGGAATCACATTTGTCAGGTGGCAGTTGGTTCCACAAGCACGGAGCAACTAGTGCAAAGTACATTTCTGAGAGTTGTGCCAGTGGCATGGCTGTATACGCTGGTCACCAAAAGAAAGTGATTGTCTACAGTAGCTCAGAAGAGAGTGACATCTCAATTCCACTTAACGACACCACTGATGAGAGTTGAGATGGCCAGAAAGATGATGATGGTGACTTTGTCATTGTGGCACAATGACGCACAAATCACCCCACGTAGTGGGGTGATTTGTGCGACAAGACAACTTTTTTTCCGAAAGCTATATTTCTTAAACAGTTTATTCCAGATCCAAAGTTTTTATTGCCAGGGATGCACAACATCCTGAAATATATGTACATATTTGAGTTGGAGACATAACTGTCAAGGCCTCACTTTAAAATCACTTTGAGTAAAAAGTTGCACAAATCACCCCACCTTCCCCTACATTTAATTTAGTGCATAATAGCTGAACATTTTTTTTTTAATTATTATGTTTTCCCTTAGAAAGGGTCTCATATCTGTCCATATTTCTGCATATTTTGGACCGAGGCCTAGTGCCACCATCTTGAAAGTGTCATAGTTGGAATGTCATCAGGAGCATTGTTTAAAATTTAGAGTTGTTCTTGTCCTTGAAGGCCACAGTAGCTTCTGTTATTATTCTAAAGGGTTGGGGTTACCCAGGGAGCGTTGCATTCTAGAACTTTGTAGAACGTTCTTGATGATGTCATATTACACACTGCACCTTTAAACACCTACTGTCTGCAAACCAATACATCCATACACGGAAAATCAACGAATAGATTTTAGACGAATATTTTTTTTACATATATGAAATATTTAAAAGGTAAAGCACTGTTTTAGTCTCAATGTATTGTCTTATCCTTTGCCTTAATAACGTGTATAGTTATGGCCTTTTTTTCTTGGTTTCCTCTTGATTTTTTTCGCCATGCAAAGTGACTTTGATTGCTCAGAATAGCGCTATGTATAAACATAAACCTATATAATTATCATGCAATATTAACACTGTTATGCCCCGAAACCAATATTTTAAACACAACATACAGTAGATAGCTGATAAATCTTAACTGTAGTTCTTCCACTTTGAGTACAAATAATCTTTTATTAAATTTCTGTTGATGGCCATCTAAAGCAAATGTTGGAAAAGCGCAAAAAATCCCTGTAGTTTTCCCACCGAAAATGTGTAATTTTATGCCACGAAAACACCTATTTTATCCACAAAAACTACAGAAATGTACATGAAAAACAACTCAATATAACAGCTAGTTTACTTACAGTTGGGTGGGAGCTGTTGTATATTGGCGGAAGCCTGTCTCGTTCCCTCTCGATTCCTGACAGCGCGAAATGTTCTCCATCCATCCTTACGGTGTGGAAAAAAGTAGCTTCCCCCGCTTGGAAATCCTTATTAGTCCTCCTTAGCCTCTGTGTGTGAGTATACGCTCCACTTCCATAAAGGGCTACACATGTTGAGATAGTAGCCGACTTTCTGGTCCGATATTCGGCATAAAAATCAAGTAAAATTCACATCCTAGATAAAAAAAAAATCTCTGGTTGAAAATCTACCTTCGTCTACTAACAGGTGATGGGCATTCAGTATCCAATCCTTTCCGTTACCGTTACGCACACAGCAGCCGAAAGCGAAAATGTTCCAAAAGAAAATAAGAAGTCGCGCGTAGAAAAAGAAGGGTTAAGCCGCGTGTATTAAAGCGTTAAA
>OX442358.1:30898787-30911287 GCA_949357725.1 Hyperoplus immaculatus | reverse complement strand
GAGAATTACACTCACTGCAGAGGTAATGTATTGACCAACCAACTATATGTGTTTTATCTATTTTATTTTCTGTAGCACTTTGACGTATAGTAAAACAGAGTGCATTAAAAATAAAATGTATTATTATTTTTTATTAACTATAGGCTACATTTACTTTACATGGAAAAGTGCTGAATTTGAGTACATTTTTAGACTTTTTTGTGTATAAGTATTTTTTCCATTTTAAAACTAGTTTATACTCTTAATAGACTAAATATAAAAGGGGAATACAGTAGTCTTCATTGCATTGCATTGATTTTACAGCTTCAGTTATTAGTTATTGCTCAGAAATTGAGGTTACATACATAGAACAAATGGCCAGTATAGTCAAAATGAATGTTTGTTCAATCATATTAAGTGTGTAAAGTACATCTTGTGGTTTTCAGTTGTCCTTCCAGCAGCCTCCCAGTCTCACTCTGCCTCAAATAAATCCATCAAAACTGGAAAATGACGCAGAAAAAAATGGAAGAATGTCTACTCAGGTCAAGACATCCAAGAAGAGAGAACTGAAGATGTCTGAACTGATAGAGGTACAGTATCAATCTACTAACTAGGATAGATAAATGGATAGATAGATAGATAGATAGATAGATAGATAGATAGATAGATAGATAGATAGATAGATAGATAGATAGATAGATAGATAGATAGATAGATAGATAGATAGATAGATAGATAGATAGACGGACGGACGGACGGACGGACGGACAGACAGACATATCAAGTGTGATAACTTCATCTTAAATTTTTCAAAATTTTTCCCACAGAATCACAGACTCTCTCTGCCTCCGATATATCCATTGCAGACGTCTCAACTGACAGAGGTACAGTAATACTCAGCTAGCTAGAGATAGATGGATAGATGGATATATATATATATATATATATATATATATATATATATATATATATATATATATACAGACAGACAAGCAGACAGACAGACAGACATATCAAGTGTGATAACTACATCTGACAGTTTTCAACTTTTCCCCAACAGAGGCCCAGACTCATTCTTCCTCCGATATTTCCTGCTAAAGTGGAAGTGGAGGCAGAAGTCACTGAGAGAAGAACAAAAACATCCTCAAGAAGAGGGAAGAGAGAGATCGCTGAACTAGCTGAGAGTCTTAACCTGCCTTCACCTCAGGCTCTTCCCCCCATCAACTCCAGAGGGGAGGCCACCAAGTCCAACATTCTGGTAATTTATACTTTTACTTCAAGTAAAGTGTGTTAATTTTGTTAGAAGTAAAACTAGTGGTGGCTGCTAATACAACATATACGGTGCCCACCATCTCTACCATTGTGTCCTTGAGCAAGACACTTAACCCCAAACTGCTCCAGGGGCGCTGTACTATGGCTGACCCTGTGCTCTGACCCCCTCTGGAGTGTGGGAACTTGAGAGGGGAGATGAGGAAAAAGACAAATTTCCATGTAGCCTCGTGTAAATTGACTTAAAAAGGTAACCTTAACTTAACCAAACTAACTTAACAATATTCCACTTTCTTTCCAACAGAATGAGGACAGACCTGAGCTGGAGCTCGAGGCAGAGATGAGGGGGACCACTGAGCTGATTGGTGGGGATCCCTGTGATGTCACTATGGAGGAGAAGGCCTCCGCTGTGTCCCCTCCCTCACCGGCCCCTCAGAGCCCCACCTTAAAGGAGAAGTAAGTGATTTGGTCCTTTCATTTTAATATAATATGATAAAGATGGATGGATGGATGAATGTATGCATGGATGGATGGATGGATGGATGGATGGATGGATGGATGGATGGATGGATGGATGGATGGATGGATGGATTGATGGATGGATGATGGATGGATGGATGGATGGATGGATGTATGGATGTATGGATGGATGGATGTATGGATGGATGGATGATGGATGGATGTATGGATGGATGGATGGATGGATGGATGGATGGATGGATTGATTGATTCAATTTATTTCAGAAATATCAAAAATACAAAACAAAATGAAAAGCATGAAAATACAATAAGCAAAAAATACGTTTAAATTATTTCACAAAAAAATAAAAATAAACAACTGACATGTATTGAATTGATCTTTTGAATTGAATTGAAGATAACTTAACCTAACAATATTACATTGTTTCTGCCCTTCTTCCCTCAAAGTCCCATGCAGCCAGAGGAGGTAGAAGAGCTCTTCCAATATTACATGGAGACTCAATCAGACTCTAAACCACCAGCAACCTGTGAGGTCACAGAGTCTGAGACCATCTGTGGAGAAGAGAATACAGAAGTTTCTGAAACTGTTATCCCGATGGTGGAAATTGAGCCTCAGACAGAGAGAGTCGACGCAACTCTGTCACTCACCGGCTCTTCACATCAAACAGAGGAGGATCATAAAGTGAGTAGTAATAGTAATTGTTTATTTGAGTCTGTTTAAACAGTTTTACATCGATAGAATACACATAGATAGGGTGGTAGGATGTCCTAGAGGAAAGAGGGGCCGACCAGTAACCATGAGGTCTCTGGATCCTCCCAGTAACCATGAGGTCTCTGGATCCTCCTCCCAGTAACCATGAGGTCTTTGATCCCCTCTGGAGTGTGGGAACTTGAGAGGGGATTTGCGAAAAGACAAATTTAGCCTTGTGTAAAATTTACTAAAAATAAAGATAACTTAACTTAACTCTAAATAAAACCTGTTTACTTCCAGGGTTCTAAAACAGCGGGGGAACTTGATTTTGAGGAGGAACCCGCCCTGTACAATCAGGAGAACGAAATGTCCTCTAAGCCGCCAGCAAGCAGAGGAACCGAGATCTCTGTCTGTGCAACAAAGAATCCGGTCCCCGATTCTACTTCAACCAAGAACAACGACTCAAAGGCCCGTGTGATCTGCGTGATGCCCAGGGTCGCAGACACAACCCCGACCCGGGCCCCTGTCAAACACACGGAACAGGTAGGTCACGATGTGGAGAAGACTGTGTCGATATGTGTCTCTGCATGTGTTTCAGAGATCCCTCCAGGTGTCCCAGTGAGGACGATTAAGGCTCCAACCACAAAGGCCAAAGTGGAGCCGTTTGAGTGCGTCTACAGCACGGTGGTCAGAAACAATCCCCAAAAAGTCGTCGCAAGAGAGTCCCTCACCGACTTGTCCATTCGACGGGAGGCAGAGTATAAAGTGTGTATAGAAATAGGATAGAATAGTCTTTAATTTCAAGTCTGTATGAATAGATTTTTTTGATAACACTTTACAATATAATAAGGGTATGTTAATTAACTATTAGTTAATGCTTAATTAAGGCTTGATACGATCGTTACCTCACTGTTAATGCTTAGTAAATGCTTACTAAACATTAACTTAGCATTAACCAACTCTTATGCTTAATTTATGCTAAACTTAGTAAATGAAGCATTACTTACTTGATGCTTAATAGGCATTGACTAATCATTAATAGCATTTACTTAGCATAAACTAACAGCTATTTAATGTACCCTTATTGTAAAGTGGTACCAGTTTTTTTTCACTCAGGAATACACACACATGTACAAATAAAGCGTTTACTTCCACAGAATTCTAAACTTGATTTCGATGAGGAACTCTCCAAATATAATCAAGAGAGTCGACACATGTCCACAGCTGCAATCTGTGGAATCCACGAGTCGGATTTCAACCTCTTGATTTGCAAACCTAAATCAGACAATACAGTCGACGCACCTTTCTCCCATGACCTCTCTTGTATACTACCAGAGGAGGATTGTAACGTGAGTATTCATGGTCATTTATTTCAGTCCGTATGAAAAGTTTACCCATGACAAAGGCATTGAGAAAATCTATATAAAAACAGCATTCTTTGCACTGATGGTCTCGTTTGCTGTTACATGTAACTTATTATCATCAGAGGAAAAAATTAGACTGTTTCAGAAATATTTAAAAGTTCCTCGTAGCACCTTTAAGTCTGTATAAAAAGATTTTACATCAGGAATACACATGGAAAATAAATGGTTTACATCCAGGGAATCTGTGGAACGGAGGAGGTGGTCCTCACTCCATCAGGGTGGGATTCCGATGAGTCTGAATCGGAATCAGAAACGGTTCCTGCAGCTTTGTTCCCTGAGGAGAATTGTATCGTGAGTATTAATAGTCATTTATTTCCATCAGTTTTAACAGATTTTTTCATCAGGAATACACATGGAAAATGGGGGGGATGTAGCTCAGTGGTGTAGGGCGGTCGACCCACAACTGCAGGGTTGGTGGTTCAAACCCCCGTCTCCCTACCACCTGCCCAAGTGTCCCTGGGCAAAGAGACACTGAACCCTAAATGTCTCCTGATAGTTAGCTTGCACCCTGCGTGGTAGCTGCTGCTGCTATCGGTGTGTGAATGTGTGCTCCAGTTGTAAGTTGCTTTGGATAAAAGCGTCTGCTAAATGACATGTAATGTAATGTAAAAATAAACCGTTTACTTCCAGGAAAGCTGTGGAGCCACGGAGGCTTCAGGATGGGACTCTGATTCGGACTCAGATTGTGATGTTGTGGAGTTCTTTGGTTGCGGGGAAAACAACAAAATCGAACCAGAGACCGAAAGAGTTCCCGCGACTCTTTCCCTCAATGTCTCATCCCAACAACCAGAGGAGGATTGTAAAGTGAGTATAGTAGTAATAGTATTAAAGGTGCAGTGTGTAGTTTCAGAGGAGGGGGATTTGTTTACATTCACAGAGCCTGCAGTTAGTTTACAAAACATATTTACTCTACATGTAATTCTTAGTCTTGAATAATTCTATCATCTTAAATCAAAACTAAATTATTTTGAGGAACCTGTTAACTTCAAACAGTGTTCCAGGGATCCAATGTTTGTTTATTTGGTTATGAGAAAATATCTAAATAAATGTTCACTTCTCTGAAAGTCACACAGTGCACCTTTAATGTCTCTGCCCTTTCAATAAAGCATGAAAAATGCCAAAAATAAAAACGTTTCTTAATCATTGTTTAATTCTCTTTTTCAGACGCTGTTCGAAGCTGTCACCGGACCAAAACCGATCCGTGTTACCCAACCTCTTGAAATAAGGGTAAACAGCCCAGACAGCCAAGAAGACGAACCAGAAACTTCCGAGATCCAAATGGAGGCCGAACAAAATCTGGACGTCATTTTGGAGAAATCCCGTGAAGAGAAGATTAGGTCTCCAACTCCTATTGACTGGTATGAGGACGAAGCAGAGGAAAGTGTGGGAGCCTGGATGGCTAGGGCTAGGATTAAGCTAGCTCCCCTCACCCATAATGCGGAGGGAGTTAAGCTAGCTCCCCTCGCCCATAATGTGGAGGGTATTTCTAAGACCTTCAGCCCACACCAGATATCTCCTATTGCTTCATGTGGCATCACTAAGGACACAGATGCTGTCACGAGCCCTGTCTCTACACCAGTGGAGAGTGATAGCGAGGGAGATGATTTAACAACAGAAGAGGCGCTATCATCTACCACTAGCCTTTCACAGCAACCTCCTAGACAACACAGAACGGCTGAGGTCGAAACGCAGTCAATATCAAGCCAGGACAACAATTCAGACTTTGAGATTGTATTCGACCCTAAAACCAAGAAATGGAGAACCATCAAAGGGGACCAGAAGCAGTCGAAGTGGTGGAGCGTCTTCCAGAGTCTGAAAGGTCTAAAGACAAAGGTCTCCAAGCAGAAGCAGCAGACGAGGGAAGAATTCGGAGATGACTCGTCTGCATGTCAACGCTCCTTTGTCAGTCCAGAACATCAGGACCAGACCTCCTGGGTGAGATCCAGGAACAACAGGAGCCCATTGCGGTCAGAGGAGTTTAAAATGGCCGCTTCGATGAGTGAAGGAAATGACGTTAAGGCCAAGAAGAAGAAAAAATCCAAAATCTTCAAAATCTTCTCCAAGGTATGGAAGCAAATCTATTAGACCAGATAGAATGAACTTGAATATACAGTATACATAGATAGAACTAAACATTATTAGGTAAATGGTAAATGGACTTGTCATATACTATAGCGCTTTTTAGACGATTTTCTCAGCCCCAAAGCGCTTTACATTTCTTACCACATTCACCCATTCACACACAAATCTATTAGACCAGATAGAATGAACTTGAATATATATGTACAGCTCCGGAACAAATTAAGAGACCAGTCTGGATTTTTCTTGAATCTTCATCTCTACATTACTTAATGGAAATGCTCTTTAATGACAATATTCTTATTGTGGATTTGGTAGAAATGTTGTCAGTAGTTTATAGAATAAAACCAAAATGTTCATTCTACTCAAACATATGCCTATAAATAGTAAAACGAGAGACACTGAACATTTGGAGTGGTCTCTTAATTCTTTCCAGAGCTGTATGTACATCTTTCTTCATCTTAGTACTTATCTTGTTTTATTTCCATGTTGTCCTGAACAGAGCAAGAAGGACAACAGCAAGTCTCCAGATATAGACGAGGCTACAGACGAGGTGGTTAAGACCAAGTCACCTTCTCTGATCAAGAGAATGTTTCGCTTTGGTCGCAAGAATTGAGCGACCCCCCATCCCTAACCCTGTCCTGTCACTCTATTAACCCACTATTGCCTTCCCCCTACCCTACTTCCTTAGACTGATGTGTGTGTGTGTGTGTGTGTGTGTGTGTGTGTGTGTGTGTGTGTGTGTGTGTGTGTGTGTGTGTGTGTGTGTCTGTCTGTCTGTGTGTCTGTCTGTGAGTGTGTGTGTCTATGTCTGTCTGTCTGTCTGTCTGTCTGTCTGTCTGTCCGTCTGTGTGTGTGCATGTATGTGTGTGTGTGTGTCTGTCTGTCTGTCTGTCTGTCTGTCTGTCTGTAAATGTGTAAATGGACTGCAGTATATAGCAATTTGAGTGGTCACATATATGACTAGCAAAGCGCTATATACTGTAATATATAAGTCGGTCCATTTACCGTTAGGTTAAGGTGTTTTTTTTTGTTTTTCTTGTCTTTGAGCAGACCCCCTCTCCAGTACTTAGCTCACTCCAGAGGGGGTCAGAGCACAGGGTCAGCCATAGCACAGTGCTGGTCCTGTAACAGTGCCTTGCTCAAGGACACAATGTGTAGAGATGGATGGCATCCAACCAGCAACCTCATGGTTACTGGTCGGCCCCCTCTAGGACATCCTACCATTGCTTACCACCTGAACTTAACTGTTGTTTGTGTGTGTGTGTGTGTGTGTGTGTGTGTGTGTGTGTGTGTGTGTGTGTGTGTGTGTGTCTGTGTGTGTGTGTGTGTGTGTGTGTGTGTGTGTGTGTGTGTGTGTGTGTGTGTTAGAGTGAGACTGCAGTATAGAGCGAATTTAGTGGTCAAGTATGACTAGAAAAGTGCTTTATAAGTTGCCCACAGTCATTGTTGTGTGTGTGTGTGTGTGTGTGTGTGTGTGTGTGTGTGTCCCTTACCCTAACCCCTTACCCCTAACTCTTACCCTCTTACTTTTTCCCCTTTCTTTTCTTTTCTTTTCTTTTCTTTTCTTTTCGTTTCTTTTCTTCTCAATAAAATTTCCCCAAATAATATAAGAAGTCTTGTGTTTTCATCTGTCTGGTCAGTGATCAATCATGTGCGTTGATACTGGTATCTTGAAAATGGAACTGGATATAGTTAGTGTAAGGGTTGGGGTTGGGGATTTAGTTTTGATGGTTAGGGTAAGGGGCTAGGCCGAGCCGGCCCAAGCCTTCAGGGGGCCCTAAGCGAAATATGATTGGGGGCCCCTCTCCAATGTTAGTGCTGCTGAAACTATAGATCTTTGTTAAATATCATTCACACAGCCAGTGTTTTCCGCAAGTGCCTCCACTGTGCGGCTGTGCGAAAATATTTGACAGGCGAGATTCAGACCCTCCTAGGGGGGTCCGGGGGTATGCCCCCCCGGGAGATTTTTTTAACCTTTTTGGTGCACTTTGAGAGGAAAATTAAGAGGCTAAATCTGAGAAATTGTGTGAACAAATAATTTGGAGACACTGGGTCAGATGAATTAGAAGCTATTGAAGAAGGACACATGGATTTTCCATAAAAATATTAATATATTAAGGCGTCCCCCTCCCGGGCCGGGCCCAGCAGCAGACCCGGGTTCGATTCCCACCCGCGGTCGTTCTCTGCATGTCACTCCCCTCTCTGCCCCATTTCACCTCTGTCTCTCTGCACTATCAATAAAGCATAAAAATGCCCAAAAAATATCTTTAAAAAAAAATATATATATATTAATATAAAATAAAAATATTATGGAGGGTCCTCTGGGTTGGGCTTGGAGCTCTTTTTCTTTTACGGGACATATTTCTCTGTAATATAGTGAATGCATTTAAATGCAGTGTGAGGAACTAAGCAGAAGAACTCTGTTGTCCAGCTACTGTATCTTTTTTTCCACAGACAAGGCTGAAATAGGCTATAGACTATACACAGTGCATGGGCAACTGAGGGCAGCCCCATTTCCAATTGTTTTTAAATAAACTCAATACACACTGTGCATGGATGTGAACGTGACATGATCAGATAATTTCGGATTTCCTCCCAGATGAACTGATTACATTTTTAGGCTATTAATTATCTAGACCAAAACATTTTATTCCTTTTTTTGTATGATAACTCACATTTGCACAATATGATGTTAATATCAAACACACAAACTAAAAAAAAAAAAAAATTTTTTTTTTTTTTTTTTTGGAGGGGGCCCCCCAGGCAGTCGGGGGCCCTAAGCGGCCGCTTAGTTCGCTTATGCCTCGGGCCGGCTCTGGGGCTAGGGAATGCATTATGTCAATGAGTGTCCTAACAAGTATAGCTGTACAAACGTGTGTGTGTGTGTGTCTGTGTGTGTGTGTGTGTGTGTGTGTGTGTGTGTGTGTGTGTGTGTGTGTGTGTGTGTGTGTGAGTGTGTGTGAGGAGGAGAGGCATCTGTTGTCAGGAGGAATATTTGGTTTTGACTCATAGCAACGCCTCAACATCTGGGAGAGAGAGAACGCACAATCCT
Source organism: Hyperoplus immaculatus (assembly GCA_949357725.1). NCBI lineage: Eukaryota > Metazoa > Chordata > Actinopteri > Uranoscopiformes > Ammodytidae > Hyperoplus > Hyperoplus immaculatus. Next base: position 30,902,310 of record OX442358.1, on the reverse strand, counting down.
CTGTTCAGACCTTTTGGCAGACACACACACACACACACACACACACACACACACACACACACACACACAAGCACACGCCTTTCCTTTAAAAAACTTGTAGTGGAGTGGGAGACAGAGAGGTTACTTTAGTTCGACTGAGACACAGAGAAAGACAGTGTGTGTGTGTGTGTGTGTGTGTGTGTGTGTGTGTGTGTGTGTGTGTGTGTGTGTGTGTGTGTGTGTGTGCACATTTCCTGCACATAAGGGTGTGTGTCTGTATCCGGTCTGAACATTTAGTCTGAAAGCACTAAAGGAAAAACAAATGAAAAAACTTAAAGGTGGAGTCAGTCATTCTGGTGTGTGTGTGTGTGTGTGTGTGTGTGTGTGTGTGCGTGTGCGTGAGTGTGTGAGTGTGTGTGTGTGTGTGTGTGCTTGCTGTCAAAATCAGTGAATATCTCCTCATTATCCACTACCTGTCTGTAATATGTGTGTGCACTGAATAAAATCTAGTGTTAATACACAGCCTAGGCTCTGTAAACTGTAATCAAAAGGGGGCCAACGTAGCCAGCAACAGTCCAGTTTACAGAGCTTAGGCCGTGTATTGAAACAGGATTTGTTCCAATAATTAAACTGTCAATTACACATCACTTGTCACTTCTTCTCTCATCACAAGAGGGAGCTGTTTACCCATGATTAACCCTGTCATACTGTTATCACTGTGACATAAACAGTAGAAAAGTGTGTATGTGTGTGTGTGTGTGTGTGTGTGTGTGTGTGTGTGTGTGTGTGTGTGTGTGTGTGTACGTGCTCTTTTCTTTGTGGGAGACCTTGACTTTGACATTTTGGTTATGGAAGATATTTTATATGGTTTGTATTGTATTCTCGATACATTTTCCAAGGGTTAAGTCTCGAGTTAGTACAGTAAAGCAGAATGTGTGTGTTCTAGTCAGTCTGTGTGTGTGTGTGTGTGTGTGTGTGTGTGTGTGTGTGTGTGTGTGTGTGTGTGTGTGTGCGCGTGTGTTTCTGTCCGTCCCGAGACATTTACTGCCTCACATTAACACCTATTTACAGCCCTGCTGCTGTAGAAACATGATCTAATTAATCACACACATCAAACAGTGTGGGTGTGTGTGTATGTGTGTGTGTGTGTGTGTGTGTTTGTGTGTGTGTGTGTGTGTGTGTTATAGTATTTAGCATCATCTAGTGGTGATATTGTAGATGTCAACGCTCCCTTGCTAACCCCTCCAGAATTTACAGAAGCTACGGTGGCCTTCTATAGGACAAGAAGCTATTGTTACTAAAGATGGCATCATCCACCACAAGTCTTTCCACAAGATCAAGTGATGAGGTGAAGATGTATTTAGTTATTTATTCTATAGTACTTCTTCTTCTTGGTCTTCCAACAGGTGCATTTCCCCAGAACGCCCACTATACAGCTTCAGTAAAAATGAAGAGACCACTCAAAATGAGAGGCATACGTTTGAGTAGTGTGGACAGATTTGTTTTATTATATCAAATACTGACAACATTTCTACCAAATTCCCTATACAAATATTGTCATTTAGAGCATTTTCCAAAAGTTATGTAAAGATAAAGATTTAAGAAAAATCCAGACTGGTCTCTTAATTTTTTCCAGGGCTTTATATAAAAACGTGTAAGGGCCGTTAAGTTTGTCCGTTCTGTGCTAATGTAGAAACATGGCGATAGTCAAATGATTAAGCACTAATTGAAACATACTTATGAATATTATATTATATTTCAGTCTGTTCTGGGAAACGGCAATACGTTCTGCACACTGCACCTTTAAGAGTTCTGAAAACCATAAAGTTTACGTCGGAACATTCCAAAGTCATTGCATGTCTTAAAGTTCCTCAAAAGCGCGCACACACACACACACACACACACACACACAAGGCAATGTACAGTCTCCGATCATAAAGACAAATAGCGAGACATTTATGAATCTATATTTAAAACTTGACACTTGGTCTGTTTGTAGAGTGTCTGCTGTTGACCCATCTCTATACGTTGGTTATGGTTCGCTATGTGCTACATGTGAGCATGTGTTTGGACATACATACACGTGAAAAGTTTATTGATGATATTTTGGACCGATCCCTATTCCCCTCAGTTCCATTAGCCTTAGCCCTTAGCCCTTAGCCCTTAGCCCTTATGTACTGAAGGGACCCACATTGCAGCATTCAACTGTAGACACTGTTTCGGCATCAAAAAAATTCAATACAAAGGCCTATTATTTATTTATTTATTTATTACAAATGCAGAAGCTGTCCAAATTTTCAAGTAAAATCAGAGGACTGCATAGAATGATGAGCCCCTGGAGATACTCATCATTAGCTCAGAAAAACAGCCAAAATATCACAATGAATCATAATATATATATATATATATATATATATATATATATCGCTGCTTTTCGTGGAATAAATAATACAGCAGAATTGAGACAGTGTGAAAGAGTTCCTTCTCAAGATATTCCGGTGTGCACAGATTATCTTCAACTTTTAAAACTGCACCATCCATGATAACGATTCTTTATCACTTCAAAAACTCAAATTGTGACTCTTTTAGAACTTTTTCTGTCAAAGAATTGGTGCAGGAACTTTTCTTCATTGCACTATTCATTGGCTAAAACTCGAATTGTTATGAGCTGACTTAAGGCAAGTTTATTTCTAAAGCACAATTCAGACACAAGGCCGTTCAAAGTGCTTTACAGGGGCATGAAATACACCAAGATTAGACATTAGAAATTGCATTTATGAGATACTAGAAAGAAAGAACATACATCAAGATTCAAGATAAGACATTGAACATGCAGACAGTGATGCAATGAAAATTACGTGACTGACAATATAGTTATTTTCTATGTAGCCTATTTAACTTAACAACTGTTTCATAGCTTCTTACTTATTGAAACATATTGGGGAATCTGTATTAATCAAAAACACAAAAAAGAGGTATAATAAGGCGCCCCATTCAAACCACGTCACCATCCAAAATACATCACAGGTCAAGATGAGAGTTTTAACATTACCTTATAAGTTAGACATTTACTGACATCATTGTAGCTTTTTAAAGTGACACACGTGCGGCCACAACACGTGTGTGTGTGTGTGTGTGTGTTTGTGCGTCTGTTTCTGTGTCAGTGTCTGTGTGTGTTTGTGTGTGTGTGTGTGTGTGAGTGTGTGTGTGTGTGTGTGTGTGTGCTGATCATTAAAATACATGCCTTTTTCCCAGTCCCCATGTTGAAACGTTGCAGCAGCGTATTAATAGACCGATATGTTTAGTGTGTATAGACGTCTCTCTGGCCCTGTGTGTGTCAGCATGCATGTGACTGACCGTATGTCATCCATATGGCAGGCATTTGAGTGTTGACGGTTCAATAAGTCACACGTCAATACAACTTAACAGGGTTATCCATCCATCTATCTATGTATCTATGTATCTATCTATCTATCTATCTATCTATCTATCTATCTATCTATCTATCTATCTATCTATCTATCTATCTATCTATCCATCCATC
>OX442358.1:30871287-30888787 GCA_949357725.1 Hyperoplus immaculatus | reverse complement strand
GTGTTTGTGTATGTCAACCTGTATGTGTGTGTGTCTGTGTGTATCCCCTTAGCTTCCTGCCTGTTTATCATTCTGTCTTTTCATTCAAAAATCCACAAACATATTTCATCTGTTTCAGTAGCAGACTGTCGCTGTCTGACCCTGACCACCACCACTCATAAAACATATCGTGTCATTGTGTGTGTGTGAGTAAGTGTGTGTGTGTGTGTGCGTGCGTGCGTGTGTGTGTGTGTGAGAGTAAGTGTGTGTGTGTGTGTGTGTGCGTGCGTGCGTGTGTGTGTGTCAGTCAGTGTCGGTGTGTGTTTCTGTGAGACTGTGTGTGTGTATGAGTGCGTCTGTGTGTATGAGAGTAAGTGTGTGTGCGTGTGTGTGTCAGTCAGTGTCGGTGTGTGTTTCTGTGAGACTGTGAGACTGTGTGTGTGTGTGAGCGCACGCGTGTCAGTCAGTGTCGGTGTGTGTTTGTGTGTGTGTGTCAGTCAGTGTCGGTGTGTGTTTGTGTGTGTGTTTGTGTGTGTGATGAGGTACAACCAGTGACATTAGGAAGTTAAGTGGGTCACATGATCGCCTTAAAACTTTGACTATTTTAAACCTTTTTCCATCCTGACCTGCAGAATGCTACAGGTTGGATTCCTCTACTGGGTTACCTGGAAAGTTGTGTTTATGTGGTGTGTAAATGTGTAAGAATGTAAAGTACATGCATAACAACACACACACACACAAACACACACACACACACACACACACACACACACACACACACACACACACACACACACACACACACACCCCTTATAATCATCAGAGGAAAAATTAGACTGTTTCAGAAATATTCAAAAGTTCCTCGTAGCTACTTGAAGTAAAAAAAAAAAAAATTAAACACACAGTGATACACACACACACACACAAACACACACACACACACACAAACACACACACACACACAAACACACACACACACACACACACACACACACACACACGCACACACACACACTCCCCCACCCCCCTCCCCCCCACACACACACACAAATACACAGAAATCCAGCCATCAACAGTAGAAAATCAACATTTAATCTACAGAGTTAGACAGGCAGAGTGAAGATATGGTTCATACTTCAGGTTGTTTAGGCACAGGGACGTTTACATTTGAAAATATCATATATTATATTAGAGCATATATTATTCTATGGAGCTTAAAACCTGTTTACCGCAACATCGTAAGCACTTCATAATCGCTGTACAAAAATACATTGAAATCTATCTCTTTCACTGCACGTTGTGTGTGTGTGTGTGTGTGTGTGTGTGTGTGTGTGGGTGTGTGGGGGGGGGGCGGAGGGGGGGTTGTGTATGTGTGTAAGTGACAGTGTGTGTGTGTGTATGTGTGTAAGTGACTGTATGTGTGTGTGGGTCTGCATCAGTGTGTGTGTGCATGTGTGTGTGTGTGTCAGTCTGTAGGTGTTATGTGTGCACAAGTATTTGTTGATGTGTGTGACAGTGTGTGTAAGTGACAGTGTGTATGTGTGTGTGTGTGTGTCTGTGTGTGTGTCTGTGTGTAAGTGACAGTGTGTGTGTGTGTGTGTGTGTGTGTGTGTGGTCCTCTTCTTTGCCGCTGTGTGTTTCAGCCAAAGTCGATACGAGGTCGGTACTCCAGAACCATGGGATACGTCTGAGGGTAAAACGAAAAATAGTTTCAATTAAATTCAAATTCAAATCACACAACTTTATTAAGTTAGACACAGATACACAATGGATCTATTGCTGTTGACATTGTAAACATGACCACAGCGCTTCATGCATTTCTCTCAGCTAGAGATGTCACTAGGCAAAAACATTGATATTTTAACAACATAATTCAGAGAACGAGAGGCAAGAAGAATACTGTACATAATACGTGCCCCAGATTCCTAGTCCCTCATTGGCTTTCCAATGAAGTTGTCAGATGATCTCCAACTATATGATCGCCTTAAAACTTTGACTATTTTAAACCTTTTTCCATCCTTCCACATCGCTACGCTGACCTGCAGAATGTTACAGGTTGGATTCCGCTACTGGGTTACACGGAAAGTTGTGTTTAAGTGGTGTGTGTAAATGTGTAAGAATGTAAAGTACATGCATAAAAACACACACACACACACACACAAACGCAGAAACATACACACACACACACACACACACATACACACACGCAGTCATTCTCACACACACAGACACACACACACACACACTTAGACTGTTTCAAAAATATTTAAAAGATCCTTGTAGCTCCTTTAATCATGATGATGATGATGTGTATGTGTGTGTATGTGTGTGTGTGTGTGTCTGTCTGTCTGTCTGTCTGTGTTTGTGTGTGTGTTCCTGTGTGTGTCTGTGTGTGCGTGTGTGTGTGTGTGTGTGTGTGCGCGCGTGTGTGCGTGTCTCTTCTATTCCTGTCAGCTCTAGGCTGTTGGTGCAGAGTAGAGATGCTGTCATCATCTCCTCCGGCGTTCTGCATTTTGCTGCATCACAGCTCAGAGGAAAAAATATGAAAAATAAAAAAATAAATCCAACATAAACTACACGCACACACACACACACACACACACACACACACACACACAGACACATACGTGCATGCACACAAATACAAACAGGAAGACACACAAAGACACAGACACAGACTCACGCACACTCAGACACACACAAATACACACCACATACACACACACACACACACACACACACACTATCTCTCACACACATACATACGCACACACACACATGCGCATGCACACACACACACACACACACACACACACACACACACACACACACACACACACACACACACACACACAAACACAAACACAGTGAATCTCTGACACGCTTTCACTCAGTATTACAGCCTCCAAGCACTTCACTTATATAATGCCCTGACACACATATTCTGTTCAGCTGTCAGCTACTCTGAGAGGCATTTTGTTATAGTGTCAAATGACTGAAAACTAGACCAACAAAACTCTTGACTAAATTTGCTGTGATATGATATTTGGTACGGACAAAAATGTCAATATACTGCTTTGAGATGCATTTTAAAGTAGCTACGAGGAACTTTTCTGAAACAGTCTAATTTTCCTCTGATGATCATAAATTACATGTAACAGCAAACGAGACCATCAGTGCAAATAATGCTTTTTTTTTAAATGGTAAATGGACTCCACTTATAAAGCGCTTTTCCCTGGTTTTCCACAGACTCAAAGCGCTTTACATTGTTTTGTACACATTCATCCAATCACACACACATTCATACACCGATAGCAGCAGCAGCTACCACGCAGGGTGCAAGCTAACTATCAGGAGCAATTCAGGGTTCAATGTCTTGCCCAAGGACACTTCGACATGTGGCGGGTAGGCGGGGGATCGAACCTCTGACCCTGAACTCCAGAGGGGACCTCCCTACCCACTTCACCACTGCCGCCCAGGCGTGTACCAATGCCTTTGTCATGGGTATACGCTCACCCAGGAACAACAGCTGGCGTGGTAAAAACACTACTGCTTTTGTCCAAAGGGGGCGCTAGAATGAACACACACTTAAAGTTCCTCGGAGCACCCTATGAAGTAGATAGGAGGAGTAAGTTGCTGATGATTCTAGCGCCCCCTTTGGACCAAAGCAGTAGTGTTTGTACCACACCAGAGCCTGCAGTTCTAAAGATCTTTGCTAGCGCGTGGCCAGTGCTGCGAGCATTTGTTTAAGTTAAAGCGAGTGCGTGACATCACACATGGGAAAATGTAGGGTTAGGATTAACAGGACCGCTGGGCCAAGGGAAGACTGAGGGAAGAAAAAAACCTCATTCATTATATTATAATAGTGATTTTATAATGATAGAACGCTGGTTCTTTATGAGTGAAGTATTCATTTTTTAACTATATAAAAATCGCATTCTTTACACTGATGGTCAGAAGAAGAAGAATGTGTGTGTGTGTGTGTGTGTGTGTGTGTGTGTGTGTGTGTGTGTGTGTGTGTGTGTGTGTGCGTGTTATTCACCGCAAAGGTTATGAGTTTTCACCTTGTAAAAACTATGTTCAAAGGCATTCACAATAATTGTATCCACCTGGAGTTAAGGTGACTTTGCCTTGTAGGCTTACTTCCCTTTGCCCTCGTTTTGCTTTGACGTGAGTGAGCACACACACACACACACACACACACACACACACACACACACACACACACACACACACACACACACACACACACACACACATTCTTCTGCAAATGGAGGGGCTAAAATGCTCTTGTGTACGTATAGAAATATGTGGCATAGGTCTCTCATTTTAATGTCCCTCTTGTTTTTCAAATGCTCCTGACCTGGTATCTGTTGCCTCCTGTGCCTCAAGCTGTCAACACTACACACACACACACACACACACACACACACACACACACACACACTGGTCTAGTGAACCTGACCGGACTGATGACCCTAAAAGCCTGAGGATATAGGCTGTTGTTTTTGTGTGTGTGTGTGTGCGTTCTTGTTCTTCTATCTTTGTGAGGACCAATTACAAAATATTATAACCTTCAACGCGAGGACATTTTTATCTAGTGCAAATAATCTCAAATGGTTTGAAGGTTGCGTCATTGTTCTATGGTGGAGGTTAGAACTACAGAATGGGTTTGGTTTATGAAGGGTATTTTGGTTATTATTTCAGATAAGCCTTAGTTTTGTTAGACTATTATTCCCAAGTGTGAAGTAGATCGGATGAACGGTTAGAAGGATACAAATGGACACACACACATATGCACGCTTGCACACACTCACACACACACACACACACACAAACACACGGAAGTTCGCACACGCACACTTGCACGCAAACACACACACACACACACACACACACACACACACACACACACACACACACACACACACACACACACACACACACACACACACACAGAGACCACTTCCTTTATGGTAAGATACAAAACAATCTTCCTGCAAAAACTATTTGAAACTGAAAACAGAACTCATGCTAACACACACAAACACACACACACACAGACACACACACACACACACACAGACACACACACACAGACACACACACACACACACACACACACACACACACACACACACACACACACACACACACACCCACACACACACAGAGAGTCTTACGTTCTCTCCATGTAGCCTCCAGCGGGTCATGTAGATAAACTCCAGGGTGTGATCTCGGCCCATGATCTCCCCGTTACACAGGACGTCCAACTGAACACAAAACAACACAAACACAATGGTAAATGGTACTTGACTTATATCGCGCTTTTTAGCCCATTTTCTCAGCCCCAAAGCGCTTTACATTTCTTACCACATTCACCCATTCACACACCCATTGGTACACCCATTCGTACACACACTCATACACCGATAACACCACCAAAATAATATCGGGAATTAGTTATGTTTAAATAGTTTTTAGGCTGTCAAGCAAAACGAAATTAAAATTTAAATTGCGATTAAAAAAAAAGAGAAATCCAGATTCATAGCAGCACTTCAAAAGTTAGTCGCTAATACTTGCATTTTTTTCTATCTAATGTATAAAAATCCTCGTAATTTGCGTTTGAAAACAGTTAAGTTTTTATAACAAACGAGTTGACACAAGGTTGGTTAAGCCGATCAGCTCCACTAAACATCTGGGTCCCGATGCAGACTGGGGAAGGGGAAGTTCTCTGTGGTAAAGAGTGGGAGGCTGCAGCACTGCATGAGAGAGTGTGTGTGTGTGTGTGTGTGTGTGTGTGTGTGTGTGTGTGTGTGTAATTGATAATTGTAAAAAGCTCGTTTCATAAATACTGACTGGTTAGTCAATTTTGTATTTTTAGATCAACGTATTCAATGGTCTGTATAACTTTTTCAGGAATGGTAGGAAGATGGTTTAGAATGTTATTTATTTATAGTGAGTGTGTGTGTGTGTATGTGTGTGTGTGTGTGTGTGTGTGTGTGTGTGTGTGTGTGGGTGTGTGTGTGTGTGTGTGTGTGTGTGTGTGTGTGTGAGTGTGTGTGTGTGGGTGTGTGTGTGTGTGTGTGTGTGTGTGTGTGTGTGTGTGTGTGTGTGTGTATGTATCGTACCTCATAGGAGCTGGGCAGCTTGAGTTTCAGACTGAGGAACTTCTTGATGGTTCCCACGGTGACGCGGCTGGAGCAGCGGATAAACCTCTTCATCAGATCCTGAAGAGAAAAATGATGTATAAAAATAATGTCATTTTTGTTTAATTAATGTATTTATTTTTGCATCAATATACAATCAGAGAGGTAGTAACACTGTTTTTATCTTCTTTCATTTCAAAGGGCCTGAGTTAAATACAAAAATAAGAAGAATTATTGCTTAACAAATATGTAAAAACACATTATTGTAATGTGTAAAAAATGGTTCACACATTGTTCAAAAGACAAGCTCTATTACAATCTGATTAACACACACACACACACACACACACACACCGACACAGTGTCCCCTGTCTGTCCCGTGTTGCGTAGGACGTCCAGACAGATGGCGATCTGAGGGTCGCTACGGTGACGGTCGTCATTGGCTGCGTCGTCATCCTCATCGTCACGGCGACCACTTTCATCGTATTCTCCAACCGGAAGAACAAGACGCTGAAGCCTCAGGGAGTCTGATGGTAAAGATATACAGACAGACAGACAGACAGACAGACAGACAGACAGAGAGAGAGAGACAGGTGGAGAGAGAGACAGACAGGCAGACAGACAGAGAGAGACAGAGAGAGAGAGAGAGAGAGAGAGATGTATATAATGTTCATATGTGTTTTGTCTGATTTATTGGATTTATTGTATCTTGATACTTTGCTTTGGCAACAAATGTTTTTATTTTATTTTAAACTTTCATGCCAATAATGCCAATTTGAATTTGAGAGAGAGAGACACACAGACAGACAGACAGACAAGAGGGAGAGAGAGACATACAGAGAGAGAGAGAGACAGACAAACAGACAGACAGACAGACAAACGCGCACAGAGCCTGAAGCCGAAACCCTCGTTCAACATAAGAGGTTGATAACTTCCTTCGTGATACCGGTTAGTTCTGAGCGAGGGTATGTGTTATGTTGAACCAGATCAAAAAAAGAGAGCCGGGCTCTGTTGAGTTTGTTTCGTAGTATACCCCTCTGGTTCGTCTATTCGTTGTAATCCTGTTCTTAGACGAATGTTGTGGAAAATTCCCAGAATTCCCGGCGGTTATTGTGAGGTGTCGCTTCCCTCCGTGTCTCGTGCAAAAATACATTTTTAAAAATCCTCTCAAGGGTTCAGAGGTCAAAGGCTGTGTGTGTGTGTGCGTGTGTGTGTTTATGTCTTGTGTGTGTGTGTGTGTGTGTGTGTGTGCGTGTGTGTGTTTATGTCTTGTGTGTGTGTGTGTGTGTGTGTGTGTGTGTGTGTGTGTGTGTGTGTGTGTGTTTATGTCGTGTGTGTGTGTGTGTGTGTGTGTGTGTGTGTGTGTGTGTGTGTTTATGTCTTGTGTGTGTGTGTGTGTCTATGTCTTGTGTGTGTTTGATAAACCCTAATGTATAATATTGAACTGGCTGATTTGCTCAAATTCACAGCATATCTACATATTTAACAAGTAAAGATAATATTGCTCAGACTACTAGCTCTTACCTTGGCCGTTTTCTCTGCGAGGGTTCCTCCTCCAGAATTCATTCTCCTGCTGCTCCTCTCCTGGGTTCACATAAACACATAATAAGACAGTGTGTTAATAGTCAGAGCAGGGTCCGGTTGTCCTGGCACAAGACTTTCTGATTGGTCAGTTTCAGTTGTTGATTCTACTGCGGAGAAAAAAACCTGGACGTACAGCAGAAGGTATAAAATCGCCCCCATGAGGAATTAATTACAACAACACTGTTGGTGCATCTACATAATAATAATAATAATGGATTGGATTTATATAGCGCTTTTCAAGGCACTCAAAGCGCTTACAGGGTTCCAGGTTCCATTCGTTCACACACAGTCATACGTACCATATGGTGGTGGTAAACTAAGAGAGTAGCCACAGCTGCCCTGGGGCAGACTGACGGAAGCGGTGAAGGTGGGTGAAGTGTCTTGCCCAAGGACACAACAACCATGACACAGGTGGCCGGGCTGGGATCGAACCGCCAACCCGCCAAGCCGCTTAACCACCTGAGCCACAGTCGCCCCAACATGAGGTAAAGCCTTCAGTGATCGCTACATATAATCCAGTGGTGCTGGGTCACAGCATGGCTTGCTAGTTTACACGCTGAAGGCCATTTGTGCTTAGTAATCAATTATGTGCGTGTCATGTTATAAATTATGTGAAAGGAGTGTTTACATAATACTTTCTCTCTAACGTAATGCTTGAATACTCACGTAATTTAAAAACGAATAGAGACAGACGGACTGATGAAACACAAAAGCAAGCACGCACGCACGCACACACGCACAGACACACACACACACCCACACCCACACACACACACACACACACACACACACCCACACTCACTTTCTCTGAGTCCGGGCACCAGCTTGAAGATGACTTCTTCCAGCGTGTTGTCCGACCTGAACAGAAGAGAATGAGAAGATGAAAAGAACCCATGAGTTTTTTTATTTATTTTTTAAGAATATTTTTGGCATTTTTTTTATTTTAATAGACGGTGTGGAGTTGAAATGTGTCAGAGAGGGGAATGACATGCAGAGAATGACCTGGGTTAGAATCCAGCCCGGGTCGTTCTCTGCATGTCACTCCCCTCTCTGACACATTTCATCTCTGTCTCTACAAAACTGTCTAATAAAGCAGAAAAATGCCACCCAAAAAAAAAGTACAAAAAAATGACTAGACAGTTTCCTACCTGAGCATCTCCAGAGGGTTGGTCTCGTGGACCTGGATGCCACACTGTGGACAGTCGTTACTCTCCTCAAAGTGCTGCACGATGCAGCTCTTACAGACTGCAGGGGGGACACAAGTAAATGGTAAATGGACTCCACTTATAAAGCTCTTTTCCCTGGTTTTTCACAGACCCAAAGCGCTTTACATTGTTTTGTACACATTCACCCATTCACACACACATTCATACACCGATAGCAGCAGCTACCACGCAGGGGGCAAGCTAACTATCAGGAGACATTTAGGGTTCAGTGTCTCTTTGCCCAGGGACACTTGGACATGTGGCGGGGAGACGGGGGATCGAACCACCGACCCTGTAACCCAGTGGACGACCGAACCGCCCTACACACTTCACCATAGCCGCAACATAAAACATAATTTATTGGGAGATAAATCAGTGTCTTTAAATGGAAACTATTCACCAAGACAGTTTGACTAAGGCAGCTTTCCTACAGGGCTCACTCACAATTTGAAACAATTAGCAAAAAGGAAAAGCTGTGTGCAATTGTGATAGCAAGCATATGTTTGTGTGTGCGCGTGTGTTGTCTGTGTGTGTGTGTACGTGTGTGTGTTGTCTGTCTATGTGTGTCTGTATCTCTCTCTCTGTCTGTCTGTGTGTTTTTAGTCTGTCTGTCCGTCTGTCTGTGTCTGTCTGTGTCTCTCTCTCTGTCTGTGTGTGTGTCTGTCTGTCTGTGTGTCTCTCTCTCTGTCTGTCTGTGTGTTTTTAGTCTGTCTATCTGTGTCTCTCTCTCTGTCTGTCTGTGTGTTTTTAGTCTGTCTGTCTGTCTGTGTCTCTCTCTCTCTGTCTGTCTGTGTGTCTGTCTCTCTGTCTGTCTGTGCGTCTCGCTCTCTCTCTGTCTGTCCGTCTATGTGTGTGTGTGTCTGTCTGTCTGTGTGTCTCTCTCTCTGTCTGTCTGTGTGTCTGTCTCTCTGTCTGTCTGTGCGTCTCTCTCTCTCTGTCTGTGTGTGTGTGTGTGTGTGTGTGTGTGTGTGTGTGTGTGTGTGCATGCTTCACTCACAGGTGTGCAGGCACTCGGTGACCGTGGTTGGTTTGATCAGGTAACCTCGACACAGGTAACACGTCAGGAAGTGATTAAAGTCTTTCACCAGATGCTTCCGTCCAGTAGCCGCCATTTTTGTTTTGGAAGCAGCTTTCAGAAGGTAAAAATATCACCTTCAAGCTCGTACTAGAGTCATGTGTCCATTCAAAACAATAGGGGATGGAAAATATGTCAGTTACAGGCTTGTAGAGCCTGCAAAAGTGTATTTAGGAGCCTTGTTTTGAGTTGATTTGTGTGAAAAGATGGATATTGTAAGTCCAGGATATGGTGCATATGTATATAAGTGTTGAGATGATAGGTGACAGATCCTACTGTGTGAAATCCTGCTCCATTCTTGTTTCAAATGGTTTTTGTCACTTTTTTAAAGGTGCACTATGCAGTTTCAGAGGAGGGGGATTTGTTTATATTCACAGAGCCTGCAGTAAGTTTACTAAACATTATTTTTCTTACATGTTAATTGTGAGTATTGAATAATTCTATCATCATGAATTATTTTGAGGAACCTGGAACCAAACGTTAAGACTAGAATATGTTTGTAAACCAAACTGTGGGCCCTGCTGCTGTAAACAACAACAGTGAAACAGTAACTTTTCAGGAAGCTTTCTAACTTCAAACAGTGTTCCAGGGATCACATTTTCCTGTGAGGAAAATTCGTTTTTTTAAGTTATGAAAATATACCTTAGAAAATGTTCACCTCTCCGACACACCCAAAGTTACATAGTGCACCTTTATGTATGACAATCTCCCATTCAAAACGTATTCCTTCTTCATCAAACTAAAATTGGTCCCATGGAGAGAAAAAGTAAAATTAAAAATAAAATCAAAAATTACAAAGTTGACCAGGTTCGTCTATTCGTTGTAATCCTGTTCTTAGACAAACGTGTATGGAAAATTCCCAGAATTCCCGGCGGTTATTGTGAGGTGTCGCTTCCCTCCGTGTCTTGTGCAAAGAGACATTTTAAAAAATCCTCTCAAGGGTCCAGAGGTCAAAGGCTGTGTGTGTGTGTGTGTGTGTGTTTGTGCACCTACGTCAGTGCCTGCGTCAGTGCCTGCTTGCGTGTGTGTGTGTGTGTGTGTGTGTGTCTCTCTATGTCTTGTGTGTGTGTGTGTGTGTGTCTCTATGTCTTGTGTGTGTGCGTGTGTTTTTGCTGTGTGTGTGTCCTCAAAAGATGTCAGAGGTCAGAGGTTGTGTGTCTGCAGTGAGGCGATAGGTTTCTGTGTGGTGAGCCTCGTCCCAATACGCCCATTCATCATCATAACGGAGCGGCTGACGTTGGTTTACAATGACGGCTTCATTCCTTTAGGAGCTCCTGGTCCATTCACCTCCAAACTACAGTCACTAAGAGAGAGAAGGAAAAAGTACAATTAAAAAAACGATTTAAGAAAAATACACACGTAGATTTGGAAGTACTATAAGCATTTAATTGAAAAAATTTAAATATTTGCCTGGATTTATTTTCTGAATTAAAAAATGAAATATCTCGTAATTCCAAAACACATTAAGAGAGAAAGAAAAACATCGGTTAAAGGAATACTTCACCCATACGGAACCGGCGTTCTATCATTATAAAATCGCTGTAATAAAATATATAAGTGAAGTAGGTCTTTAAGAAAAAAAAAATATATATACAGGAAGTTATGGAGGTGTGGTGAATTCACTTGAAAAAAAAAAACATCTGCTCAGATTTTCTGAATTATCTAATAATCTTGCAATTCAGAGATAAACTTTAAACTGGTATGTATACAAAGGAGGTCCCAGTAGCCAGTGACATACCAGTTTACAGAGCCTAGGATGTTTATTACAGTTTTTCTCAGTTGCTTCGGTGCTTTTCTCAGATCAGAATGAAAATTCTCATAACTATTAGTTCAACCGCCGCAACAATTAGTCATTTGAGCACATCATAGTAGCAATTTCTCCGTCCTCTGAACAAATTGCAAATGCTTTTGGACATGTATCAGTTGCTTTCATACAATTCTCTACTGTTTTATCATTGTCATTTGCTTATGTCATGTCAGTCAAAATGAACTATACTTAAGGATGCTGAATAGTCGTTCCCAATAAAACTAATAGTCTTGTCTTCATTTCATTGCTTGAGTCATTACACACAAAATTGTTGAACAAGTTATCAAATTCTGTCAAGCAAATTTTATACCTTTTCTTTATCATAGATACTTTCCTCGCTGCATTGCAAGGGATAATATCCGTTGTGATGTAGATGAAAATATGTGGCCAGACAGACAGGAACGTCTGGATGTGCCAGAATGATTTACCTATATATGTTCAGTTACAATATGTCCTGTTATATTGCTCACATTTGTGCACAGCTCTACCAAAAGGGTGTTTTTTATGTTTGTTCTAAATAAGTGACTGAAGTGTATTTTTCTTTTGCACAATGCTGTAGAATTGCAAAGAGCATATACAGTAAAAATGTGAAACATATGTATTCAGTGTCTTGTACTCACTTACTCCCATAACTACAGCAATGTGTAACTTTACTGTAGTTTTCAAATGGCTGTACAAGTAGTGTATAGTGCAGTCTTGAGCATTTTCAGGTAGTGTCACCGAGTTCTGACCTTTTTTTGCATTGGAAAACACTGAGAGAATAAACTGTCATAATGAAAACATGACAAAGCCATTTGACTATCTTGTTCATAAACGATGGTGTCACGACTTCTCATTTTGATGACACTGGCAGTTTCATTGACATGAATACTTGCTTTTGAGGAATAGACTATCCATTTTGAGCATGTGACGTACTTTTGCAGGTTATCCACTAGGTTTTGCAGTTTGCACTAATTGTTTTGAGAAATGCACTAACTGCTGTGATTAACAGATTAATAGTGATGTGAGAAAAGCACCAAAGCCACTGAGAAAAACTGTAACACAAGTACAAGATGATATAGTACAAGTGATATTCACTAATTTCGACAAAAAAGTGATTTTGACACCAAGCGTTCTCCAGGATCTCTGACTTTTAATTAGGGCTGCAACGAACGATTATTTTGATAATCGATTAATCTGTCCATTATTTTCTCGATTAATCGATTAATAATGGATTAGTGTTTTGGTCCGTAAAATGGCAGAAAATTGTGAAAAATGTTGATCAATTTTCCAAAGCCCATGTTGACGTCCTCAAATGTATTATGTCCAAAACACACAGATATTTCAGTTTACTGTCATAATACGATTAAAGACACCTGAAAATATTCACATTTGAGAAGCTGAAATAAGAGAATTTGGAACATGTTTGTTAAAAAATTACTCGAAACGATTAATCGATTGTCAAAATAGATGGCGATTACTTTAATAATCGATTAATAATCGATTCGTCGATTAATCGTTGCAGCTCTACTTTTAATGTGAATATTTATTAACTAACATGAAATATGGTGACGCGAACATCCATCCAACAGGTTGACCTACATGCATTTGTCTCTGGATTTCTTGCCCCCATTACATCCCCACTGTGATACAGCAACAGAATACACCAGTCCAAATGTTCAGTGTCTCTCGTTTTTACTATTTATAGGCATATGTTTGAGTAGAAGGAACATTTTGGATTTATTATACTACGGAAAATTCCCCCAGAGCATTTACATTTAAGTAATGTAGAGATGAAGATTGAAGAAAAATCCAGACTGGTCTCTTAATTTTTAGATAGATAGATAGATAGATAGATAGATAGATAGATAGATAGATAGATAGATAGATAGATAGATAGATAGATAGATAGATAGATAGATAGATAGATAGATAGATAGATAGATAGATAGATAGATAGATAGATAGATGGATGGATGGATGGATGGATAGACGGATGGATAGACGGATAGACAGATCCGTCTACTACTATTACTATGCAAAGCCTTTGTATGTTAGGGGGGCTGTTACAGTAAGTTATGTGTGTGTGTCGGTAAATGGTTCTGAATGAGTCACTGAAGGATTCGCTTTGTAAAACAAACAGACAGACAGACACACATATAGACAGACAGATATATAGACAGACAGACAGACAGACAGCCAGACAGATATATAGACAGACAGATATATAGACAGACAGACAGACAGACAGCCAGACAGATATATAGACAGACAGACAGACAGACAGACAGACAGACAGACAGGCAGACAGACAGACATTACATCATAACAAACGACCATCAAATAAAGTAACTCTCACTATGCAAATTACTATAATAATATATTAACACTACTTACTTACTTACTGAACACTGTTTGCTTTGTTTCATATTCGTCTGACACTCTCACTGTGTTGTTTGCTGTACATTTACATAATGTCAGAATTACAATGAGTGGTAATATTACTGGAAAACTTTTTTACTCCGAGTATCCGGATGGATGGATGGATGGATGGATGGATGGATGGATGGATGGATGGATGGATGGATGGATGGATGGATGGATGGATAGATAGATAGATAGATAGATAGATAGATAGATAGATAGATAGATAGATAGATACTGTAGATCCTCAGGGGAGTATGGAAAGTGTAAAATGAACAAATGTTGATGTAGTTTTTGTAGTGTGTGTGTGTGTGTGTGTGTCAGGTGTGTAAACGGTGTGTAAGGCATGCAGAGCAAACTAGGCTACAGACAGTCAAAGGAAACTGTGCTTCATCCTTTTTGCTCAAAAATTCTCAAGTGCGCAGTTCAGAAATGACACACACACACACACACACACACACACACACACACACACACACACACACACACACACACACACACACACCATACAAAAACACACAAACGCGCGTGCTATTTATTCACACAGTGGATCCGCATATCTCATCGTTAAGGCGCGTCACGGTCTACGTCACCTGTGTCAAAACAACATCAATGGACGACACGCGCGCGCACACACACACACACACACACACACACACACACACACACACACACACACACACACACACACACACACACTGTGACACAAGCCGATATATTAGGCTATAATACCTGCTCAAACTGGCTTGTGCGCATGTCGCAGCTGGCTACTGTACAACAATGTATGATAGTAGGCTACAAACACACACACACACACACACACGAGCGCGCCACACGTATCGACGTTAAAAGTTGCATCGGTTCACGTCATGGCCTTCTAACGACGCTGGGATATTAAACATGAGCGTGAACATACCGTAAGTCCGCGTGTGAGTGTGCACGGCCAAGCACTTTGCGTTTAAGAGAGGGACATTGGGGAAGGGAGGGGGAGAGAGACAGAAAGAGAGAGAGAGAGCGAGAGAGAGAGAGATAGAGAGAGACATGGGGGATAAAGAGAGGGAGACAGAGAGAGAGGGAGAGAGAGAGAGAGAGAGGAGGTCCAGTTAGCAGCAGCGTCAAAGTTTGGCTGGTAACGTAATAGCGCCAGCGACGTAAGCTGATGATTTCCCCGAAATAATAGAAGAAATAAAAACACAAATTCTTACCTCCGTAGGGCTATAAGCGACTACACTTCCCCTCTGTAACCGACTTATGGGAGCCTTGGACCGGCTAAAATGTCCACCATGACACCGGTAGTCTCTTCCGTATCTGGCTATCACTTTAAGGCTGGTCGCTGGTGTTATAGTCGTTATACTGTGTTGTGGGCTGAACGCGGAACTGCCTGGTTCCCTTTGCCCGGATGATGTGCCCCAGTCAGTCCGACAGACAGCAGTGGTGGGCGGAGAAGCACAGAGGCAAAAAGCAGGCAGGGCTCCGAAACTGAAAGCGCGTTGTGTAACTCAGTGACTATTGGCCTTAAACACACATACACACACAAATACACACACACACATTACACAGTCAAATAAAAACAGTCACACACACAGAGCCACATAAACACATACAGTCATACAGACATACACACACACACACACACCCATACAGTCATACACACACACACACACACACACACACACACACATCATGAAAACATAATACAGCATTGTGTGTCTGCTGAGAAAAAAACTACATCACATAACAAAATTATAAAATATGCAATACTCCAGCGATTCAAAATTTGTAATTTATTTTTTATATGCACAACAATTATAGCAGCAGTTGTTAGTATTACAATTCAGTCTCATATGAGTCATATGTTAGACAGACAGACGGACAGACAGACAGACAGACAGACAGACAGACAGACAGACAGACAGACAACTCTTAAGATCTTAAACTTCCCTGGTTGATTTCTTCTGCTCTAGACTGATTTGGGGCCTTTGTAGGGGAAGCTGTCTCCAGTCCCTTCACCCGGTGGGATATGACCTCTTGTTTGGGCAAGTGGAATGTGTCTCTATGGAAACACAGTTTACAGACACACAGCTGAACATTCTGAGATATTCTAAAATTCCTAAAAGGGAAAAAAATAAAATTTGGGTCCAAGAAAAGTTTTTAATACAATTTCAGTAATTTTTTTCTTGTGGGAGAACTACGGTATCAGGGAATTAATCTGGTTAGAGTCGGCCCAGACTACATGCATTACTTGCAGATGTGTGTGTGTGTGTGTGTGTGTGTGTGTGTATTTGTTTGTGTGTGTGTGTGTGTGTGTGTGTGTGTATTTGTTTGTGTGTGTGTATTTGTTTGTGTGTGTGTGTGTGTTTGTCTGTCTGTCTGTTCATCAAAAACAGTGACTCTGGCAATACTGTTTATTGTAAAAGGTGCTACTTCCTCGTATCACCTTTTACGATAACAAATGAAAGAAATAACAGTGGATGAGTAAATGCAGTGAACGAATTGAGGTCACGAGAAAAAAACTAAAACAACTTACAGCAGATAAAAATACAGGAAGTAGATTCGGTTGATTGATATCAAAGTAGAACGACAGCCAGTGGAGACAGCTGCAAAGAAAGAGAAGGAAATATAGTCAGCTGTTTTAAACACGGCGACGGATTCACCACTTTGTATTTTTATCTGTTGTATTTCCGACTTCATCTGTTGTGTGCACCAGTCTTCACAGATACAGGAGCTAAATATATACAAGTATAATTTGTAAAGATGTTCGTGTGTGTGTGTGTGTGTGTGTGTGTGTGTGTCTGTGTGTTTCTGTGTGTGTTTCTGTGTGTGTGTGTGTGTGTGTGTGTGTGTGTGTGTGTGTGTGTGTGTGTGTGTGTGTGTGTGTGTGTGTGTGGAACAACTTACAGCATCAAATTAAAATAAATACATTCACATCTTTAAAACATTTATTTCATATATTATTTTGAATATTATATATATATGTAATATTATATTTACTGTTTTGGCTAAGCAATGTTCTTCTCCACCCATATTTTTCTCAATGTTTTAATCGTTTCTGTCTCTTTATCAGCTTGTTGTGTATTTGCATGTTATAGTGTGTGTGTGTGTGTGTGTGTGTGTGTGTGTGTGTTGTAATTTTTAACTCGACGTCATTGAAAAAGAGCCCCCCCCCCCATCCCCGCTCCTTCAAATGATCTTCCAAGGATGAATAAAGGAAAATGGAGTGAAATGTCTTGGAACCAAATCTCAAAGTATGTGTGTATTCCCGCTGGCAGCCTTTACTCCAAACCCTTCACTCTAAAGG